>JAHZMJ010000038.1:0-49999 GCA_030067965.1 Latrodectus elegans
TGAAGAGTAAATATTTTTGCTTCACATTTGTTACATTTATGAATATTGTTATTAAATTAAATAAGCAATAACAAAACATTTTATTAATATGTAACTTTATCAAAAGTATTCAGTAAAAATACAGTTTTTTAAATTTTAATTATTATAATTCATATATTTACTTAAAATTTAAATGCTGAAACAAATGCACAAAATGACATTAATTTACTCTTTACTTAAATAAAATTATGTTCAACTATTTTTCTCATTGTTATTTTTATTTATTTGAATTATTTTTCCGGTTATTTCTACATTTAATTATTAAATTTAAATTAAATTATAAGTGTGAAATGTATTTATATTTGCTGAAAATATTATTAATTTTTTTCAATCACTTGAAGACTAACTGAATATCATTCATTTTAATTTATACTGCCAATACATAATATTTAATTATGGTACTATTATTCACCTAGCATTTTACACTTCCTAATTTATGTATATATATATATATATATATATATATATATATATATATATATATATATATATATATATATATATATATATATATATATATATATATATATATATATATATATATATTTAAAATAATATATTTATAAAATAAAAATAAAAAAATGTTTTATTTAATAAACTAACCAGCTTCAAATTTAGATTTAAGCTAATAGTGCACTGAAAAAGCAAAAGCAAAAGAAATGTTTTCCTAATAATGTGCAATTGGAAAAAAGTTAGGAAGAGCCAAACTTTTTTCCATATCACTATTTTTGCTGAAATTAACTAGCACTCAGTACTCAATACTAAAATGCTTATGCATGTATAAAAAAATCTTAAAAGCTGATAAAAAGTTTTACTTTTATATTCCAGTGCAAAAAAATCATATAAATAAACTACTTTTACGGCTTGCCTTATTTTTTTATTCTTACAAAATAATACCACTCATAAAAATAGTTTTATACTTTAAAAAATTTATACTAGAAAATGTTTTTTTTATAATATGTCCTTAAATTCAATATGTAGTTAATGTTTTGTAGAGAAAGGAAATTTTAAATATAAGAAAGAGTGCACATTTATCATAAAATGTAAAAGTGGAGTTCTGTTTAACTTTCAAGAAAGAGCTCAAACATCCTAAAAAACACAATCATAAAAAATTAATATTTTTAAAAAAAATCCTTCTAATTTATTTACAAACTAATTTTGATCTTCGGGAAGAAAATTATAGAGGTGACGTTTGTTTCTTTAATACTGTATACCACTAAATAAATCAAAGCTTTTCAGTTGCAGCATCTGTTTAGAATAATATTAAATCATTCAACACAAAACTTAATTTTGTTTTGCTGATAACGCTAGTAAGAAATAACTTTCTATTCTCAATGGGATAAAATTCTGTTCTCAAAGGAAAAAAAGAAGCGAAAGCATTTTATACTTTTTTATTTGAAACTCGATAACACTTTATATTTTATGAAAAATATTTTAAATGCTGTATATTAATATATTATACCATATGCAATGAATTTAAATATTTTAAAATTTATCTAACGTTTTTGGAACATACATTTTGCATTTGAATGCTGGTAATTAAATGAAAATAGTTAAATGTCACTGAAACTAAAATGCATGACCATTAAAAAATTAAAACGTATTTCAAAAACCACTCTAAATTTTATTGAGGTCGATCAAAATTGGCATATTTTTATTCTTAAAATATTAGATGCATTGAATGCATTTTTGAAAATTTTCAAAGAGTTTAGAACATTGGAACATACATCAATAAACATACTAACATTTCAACAAATATCTTGAATTTTATTATAGTTAATATAAATGATATGACATAATTGAATCAAGAAAATATTAGAAATATTCAATATATTTTAGAATGTATTGAAAACATTTAAACTCTTTGATATTTTTAATGAACATATTGGCATTGAAAAGAATTACCTTGAAATTTATTAAAGTCTATAAAAAACACAATAATTTGATTGAATGTTACAAACATTGAAAATATTTTAGAATATTACAGAGTTAACAATAAGAAAGAATTAAATAGTAAAAATAGCTATTTTCTTGTGTACACCTTTTCTAAAATTTCATCGAAGTTTGAAAATAAGGAGTGGTCATTTACTTTCTCCTCATCAATATCTTATGATTATGTAATTTTATTTATAAATATTTTTACTAAATTGTAAATAAATAAGACTTGATCAAGCGAAACAGAAGAAATCAAGTACCTTTCTTATTAAACTGGTACAATAAAAAAGGTGCTCAAGTAATCCTATCTATTTGATTAATGTAATAAAATGGAATTATCTATGATCTCTGAAAAGCTAATTCAAGGAAAATTAAACAGAATGTTTTATCAATTTAATTGAGAAAAACTTTTTATATATATTTCTCTGTAACATTCTCTCTGACATTCCTCTAACATCTGTTTAACATTCCTTCTCTATATTCTCGTTAATATAAGATTTTCAAATTTATTAATGGTAGTAATATCAGAAAAAATCTGTAATTTGCCTTTGGAAAATAGTTAGAGTAAGTTTAATATTAAGGAAAAATTTATACAAGTTACACACATTTAAAATCTTAACTGCATTATAATTATTTATTTATAATTGTTGTTTTTCCATTATTTTTTTTTAAAATTGAATGGAGATATCATGAAAAAGTATTTTTAAAACAAACTTAAAAAAATAACTTTGATAAGATTTAGTTATTATTGTTCTGACAGAGTACATTTTCAAAAATTTATTGGAATCATAAGGATTCTTTATTGTACTATAAGGATTTTTGATTTGTTTAATTGATAACTAATACTACAATAATTTCAATATTATAATGTAAGGAATGTTTATTCATGTGAAAACACATTTATCTTAAACTTGAAAATATTCCAAAATCAAATGCGTACAATGCACTTACTTTACACAAATAAATAACTTTCTAAACATTCTGAAATTATTATTTGTCTGTTAATAATAGTTTCACTTTACGTTGATGTTTAAAAATGTTCTTATTTTAAGCACGTATATTTAAATTACATTATGATAATTCATCATACATTGTGAGTAATTTGATGAATGTTTTATTCTTAAATTAATAAAACTTTCTTTGATTTTGTTAATTAATTTACGAATAAAAATTAATTAACATGCTGTGTGATTAAACAATATAAATAATAAAATTAATACAAAATGCATCCAAATTAAATTTCAATAAATACAATACTATAAATTTCAATAAATTTATTATTTTCCCTTTAATTTAATAATAAATTACTTTCCTTGTGCAGTTTTTATCTAGAAAAGTATTTGGATAGGATTTAGATTGTTAAGATACATACAGTTAAAAGTTTGATATGAATTAAATAATATATTAATCTAAAATTTAACTTTAAAAAGCAACATAGTTGTACCCAATACTTTAGTAAATGGTTTCCATTTTAAGTATATAATCTAAATTTTCAAACATAACTTTTTGTGCTATTTAATAATCACTAAATATAACAGTATATAATCTTTAATAAATGCTAAATATATGTTTAATAAACATTATGTATTATGCTAATTAATAAGCTAATCAATAAATCCAACTTGATGTTTGTTAAATGTATAGAAAAATATAAACATATTAATTATCTCAATATTTAATAAACATTGGACTAAATTTTGTGTTCAGATTACAGTATAACTAGTTAATTACTCAACAATTTTAAATGAGCCAGCAAACATGATTATTCTTTATTTACAATTGCAAACATGATTTTTCTTTATTGTAAAATCAAGTTCAAGTATGTAAAAACGTGATACTTTTCTCATTCTGAATATGATCCTATTTTATTTACATATTTAATAATGAATATGAATACTAAAACATGAATATAGTTCATACAAAATATTATGAACATAGCGATTAAATGTTTGAAAAATACTATATTGTTGATTAAATTCAGTTTTAAACAGCAGAAAAACTAGTCTTATATTTTCAATATTGCATTTTACTGTTCAAAATATAAAATGATTCACATTGTTAGAAGAAGTATATTGTAGAATAAAAATTCACTCGTTTGGAAGTTATCGGTAAAATATTGATATACAAACCTCTAACTGACAGAGAAAAGTAATAATATTAGTACATATTGAAATAATAATATGAAAATACTTTATTTCCATAAATCTGAAACTATATGTGCATCTGTAAACTAAAGCTTATTGAATAACTGGAATAATTAATCAAATATGATTAAATATTAATAAACGATTGGACTTTATCATGGTTAGGTATATATTACAGTAGTAGTTTCACTTTTCTGCTTTTCTTTTTTAAGAGCGATTGAATTTTTCATCTTCAAACATAATATTTAAATGCGAAGTTCAAACCAAAATATAGAAATGTAAAAAAAATTGTGACGAATCAGAAAACTTTAAAAATGACAGTAATCAATAAAATACAGAATTCTATCTATATTATCAGTAAAAGAATTAAATGATTAGTTATGAGAGTTTTCTTCATTTACGCTAAGTATTTTTACATTGTATTAAATTATTGCTTAAATCGGTCAATGAAATTGCAATAATTTTTATAATCATATCGAGTGAAATCAAATATATGATTTATAGTTGATGAATTGTATAAAAATTGCATTAAATCCAAAATATAATAGTTTAAAAAATTTTAAATATTTATTACTTCAATTTCATAACAATATGACAAAAATTAATATTTCATATATAAAGATCTCCTACAAAAATATGAAGTTTAGAGTCCTAATGGTGTAAAATCTTTGATAATTTCTATTCATGAAAAATTAAAATTCATGATTAGAAAAGATTATTAATATTAAGTATCGAACTGTATATTATTAAATAAAATTATGTACTCATTGTGCAACAGAAGAATTAATTACAAATGCAAGATATTCAATTATCACTCAACAATAAACACTCCATGATTCAATTTATCATTTTGTTTTAATTTTTGAAGATTATTACATAAAATTAGTGAAAATTATTATTCACATGACAGAAAACTTATTTCACTATAATCTCTATCAATGAATAAAAAACACTTTAGATTCGTGCTTTGAAAATATATAATTCTTCCATACATATAACCATATTTGACTTGTGGTAACCATAAGAGCTAAATCCCTCTCTGTTCTTTCCATTCCTATTCAGTAGGTCAAAAAATCATGCTGGCCAGTAAAACAAAGTAATTTGGCTCTATAAAAAGAAATATTCGCTGCTGTGGAAATTCATGATATCTATAGCTCCTGCCATGAATTATCCCTTGCAGAGAATTGTCTTCGCACAATCGAGTATAACCTGCAAGATCATAATAGTGGTATTAAAGGTGATACACTTGATACACACATATAGTGATAAGAGACAAATTGTGTGGAAGTGCCCGGATGAATAATGAGGGATTATCAATAAAATTTAATACATATTATGAAAAATGGTACTTTTTGCCACAAAATTATACATGATTAATATCATAATACCCACCGCATATTATTAAAAACTGTTAAAGGAGCATAGCACTGCATACTTTTCGCAATGGCATTTAAATAACTTAAAATATTTGAAAAATACTTTGAGTGACATTCTGTCTTACAAATAATACTTGTCACAAATTTAGAAAATTTATTAAGTGAAACTCAATTGATTTTGCAAATAAACTAAAAAAATATGCTACGTTTTGTATAAATACATATATATATATATATATATATATATATATATATATATATATATATATATATATATATATATATATATATATATATATATATATATATATATATATGTATGTATATGTATATGTATATGCATATATATATATATATATATATTTATTTATTTATTTATTTATTTATTTATTTATTTCAATGGCAGGCACTAGTGAACCAAGTCACGGAGGCGAATAGCGTTGCCAGCACCAGACCACCACAAACCCGTTTGTTAGGTGGGCTACATTCATACATCCTCATAAAGAAAGGACAGAGGAACACAGAGAACAGAGAAAGAAAGTAACATCCATGCTCGAACAGGATACCCACAGCTGAGTCATATATATATATATATATATATATATACATATATATATATATATATATATATATATATATATATATATATATATATATATATATATATATATATATATATATATATATATATATATAATGTAAAATGAACGCCTACTATTTGACTTCATTAATTAAATTAAGTTAAATTTTTATCTTAACGTACATGAGATGAATATAGTTTAATTAAGGGATTCATAACGTTGGAGAATGATGAAAATATAAAAAACACATTTTGCTGAGGTTTATTTTTACTTTGGTTGTCTTCTGTTTTTTTATCATTGTAATTTCTTTTTAGCGAAATAAAGGAAAACAATTTCAAACCTATTTTAATATTCAGTATTGATAATGTGAGAATTGATCAATCTGTCATCAGATTTTATATGGAGTAAACTTTTCCTTATATAGTTTCCTATATAATAGTGTATATTTCATTTCGCTAAAGATCCATTCGGTTGAATTATTTATTTTAATATAAACTAATTGTTTAATGGAATATTTTAAAACCAATCACACCTTCTTCATTTTGTGTAAAATACATAACACACAATTTTGTTACTTTATAACCCTAACTTTCTAATTTTTCAAAACATTTGCTTTTCTATACAATTTTGGGCCAAATGTATTGAATAATTAAGTATTTTATATTTCAGTAATTAAAGAATTGCATATGGCTTTAATTCATGCGTTATATACAAGAACAAATTTCTTAAATATAAAAAATAGAATTATATTTTAGAAAATTATGTATTAAAAATTAAAGAAACAAAGTATGTTAATATATTTTATGAAGGATATTATAACATTAAAATCAATGTACATATACTAATCTGGTGAAAATTAAGAATATTTTAAAAATTAGGTTCCTTGGATTTTTTATAAAGCATATTGTATAATTTTGATTCAAATGCGAAAATATAAGTATTTATCTAATATGCATCTATAAACTGCTTACTGACCTTATAATTTCAGTTTAAATGTATAATATTTTAAACTTCTTTATTTATTCCATTACAAAACATAATTTTAACAAAATATTAATCTATAAATTTAAAAATCAATATGTAATAATGGTAACATTTAAAAATATATATGTAAAACTGCTTTAATTAAGAAGAAGCCATTGGTATATAAGATAAATATGTCTTTACACTCTTAACCTAAATAGTTTTTTAATTAATTTAAAATATTATATTATTATCTATTAAACTGCAAGCAACTTTTTATAATGCATAAAAATATAAATATATATCTTGAACGTAATGAAACACTTTTTATTATTGTAAACCATTTGTTGATGATTTTTTCGCAAAATATTTGAAAATAAACTTTTTAAAAACTATAGATATTATTTTCATAATTTGTATTGGATTAAAATTTGCTCGTAAGAAAACTTCAATTTCAATTAAAAAATTAAATCCTTACAATAATGCTTATGTATTGAATGCACGTAGTACAAAGGAAAAAATGAATTTTAGTTTAAAAACTATGAAGTAACTGGAGAAAGAAAGTAATACCAATATTGGAAAGATCTGAAAAGAAATATTTCTAGTTCCAGTAAAAACACCATAGATTCACTATCATTAAATTTGAACAGTGAAATAAAACTGTCACGTAGACGGTAAGTAAACACAGCTAGCTTGATTTTTGGAAACTTCCTTTATTAATGTATTCAAAAAAGAATTTTGGATAAACAATATGGTAATGACTAGAAAAAGACTTGCGATTTTAGCGTCAAACTGAACCATTTTGCTGCATTATCAAAATTTGCTGTAAAATTATATAATATTGAAGATATTTGCAAAGTTAACATATGTTTGAGAGTAAAATAAAAAAAATATTTTTGAAGGTGTAAATTACATTTTTTAATTATATCATCTAGATACTGGATTCAAAATTTTAGTATTGCTTTAGATTTAGACTTATAGTTAACGATCGTTAGTTTTAACCAATTTAGGTGCAGTATTTGTGATTGAGTAACATAAAGAAGAAAAATTGATTATTATTTCCTTAATTGAAAACTAATTTAAAGTAGAAAGTCAAGAATAAAATCAATATAATCCCAATTTTGAAATTAATGAATAAATTTAGTTCATGTGTAAAACTTTTTTTACATAAAATGTATATGTCACTAACGAAAAATACTCAAACTTCATGGGGAAAAGGAAACATTTTTTAAAGATCAAAAGTGTTCTTCTAAGAATCCAAAATTCAAGTCTCTGCAAAACTATAAAAATGTCAGTGCAAAAAAGTTTAAAATAATAAATAAGTTAAGAGTTTTTAGGTACAAAAAATAATTCTTAAAACAAAACCATTTGCGGTCAAATAAGTTATAGAGAATCTTATTCTAAACATGACTGGATAAAATTAATATCCAGCAATAAATTATAAAAAAATACTGTTGTGTGATGCGAAGAGTTCCTGCTTACATCTGTCAAAGAAAATGTCCATTATTTGATCAATTATTTTATTCTTTAATTTATAAATTTTTCATATTTATTTTTTATTTTCTTTAGAAATTGTATTGATTTTATACGAAAAAATATTTATATATAAATAAGAAATTTTGAGTTTCTTCTCCACAATTAGTAAATATAAAACAGAGTCACTTCATTAATAGACTTTCGAGGCTATTAATTTTCTTTTGGGTAATGTATATAAATTTGTGTTTAGAAGTTTCCTTTAAATTTTATTCATTGCTGTGCACTAAGTCATATTCTCGTGCTTATTAACCGTACACTTTAAATTTTCTAAAATATTTTAAGATAATAATGTGTGGATAACTAGCTCTAAATGTTTATGAATTCTAATATATTAACCATAAAAGATTATAATGAGAAAACCAGACAAATATTTTGACTCAACATATTGATGTCCACATGAATCACTTAACGCACCTGTCAGTTGGTAATGATTTAATCCACATCATGGAGAAAATAAAGGAACTGATTGACTTTGGGTGAGGGATGATAGTTGGTGAAAATCGACATGTGTGGATTCTTTCCTTATCCGTATGTAAACTAGAACAACTATTTTACGGATACACAGGATTGATTTAATGAGAAGCGAAAGACAAGCCAGTGGTCGAAAAAATTCGTTAATCTAAGGGGGAATCTAAAAGAGGAATGCTCATTTAAGCAAAATGAAATATCGTGAAACATCAACAAAAGTTGAACTACAAAACTAGACAGGAAAATAACATATTTTAACATAACATACATGCGGTAAATTAGAAAAGGATAAACTATAAAAAGAGATAACTTGTAATTATAAGTTAATCTTCCCGATAAATGCTAAAAGTATCTTCAAGTAACATTTGATTGTTGAGATTTGAAAGTGAATGAGTAACATTAAACTTTCTCTCTGCTAAATGCCGTTGATGGGTGACAGAACGTGAGGGCATAGCAAAAAATGATTTACCTATAATTTTAGGTTTCCCTTTTTCAAGCTGAAAATAGTGTAATATTCTTGAATATAGATAAATCTTTATACTAGTGTAATATCTTGCTTGTCTAGTCCTGTTCTGTTAATGCCTGAAAAAAATTTCATCGTTTTCAAAGATACTGCAATACTGTTATCCACCAGGTTCATTCTTTCATGTGACAACTATAAAAACTCCATCGGAAGGAAGCATTTACCGAAAAAGTGCTCCATTCACAATACTCGTATCATCAAAAAGTAGATCCAAGAGCTTGATAATTGATTGCATTAACAATAGTGGTCTCCACAGATTCTGGAACTAAAACAAAGCAAAATGGTACATTTTGACTGAGTGAAATGGATTTTTCGAATGATGGATCTTACAACAGCCTATTAAATGTACATTAACTGAAAAAGTTGCAGTTGCATTCTTATGTACAAACATTATGGATTTTTCAGCAACTTCAAGAAACATTATGGAAATATTCACAAATATATATATATATATATATATATATATATATATATATATATATATATATATATATATATATATATATATATATATATATATATATATATATATATATATATATATATATATATATATATATATATATATAAACAATTCAATTAAGTATAACTAAAAATAATAATGATGTTATTAACTTTCTTATTCTGTCTAGGAAAATTTCTGTAAAATACGCATGATTTATAATAAGTTAAAAAATATTCATAAATTTAGGATGTTTTTAATAGTGATTTTTAAAATTCACTACTTTTGTTTTATTTATATATATATATACTCATAATCTTTTTTCAGATTTTTTTTGTTTTCATAAAAATGTACTTTAATAAGGTGATATTATTATTAGAATTCGCTTCAGATTTTAAAAAGTTATATCTGTTCTTGTGATGGAATGGTTTTTCATTAAATCGTTAAAACCAATCAGGTTGTTCTTAAAGTACTTTCGTTTTTTATGAAAATAAAAAAAAACTGAAAGCGAATAAATATTGTATTGACTATAAGTTAAATGATAAGACCATAAATTAAAATTTGATATAATCAAATGCAATTTTTCTCTTAGTAATGTTAACATAGTAAAATGATAGAAGCGAAAATAATTGGAAATTTATTTCTCAAAGCAAATTTTTATTGCGAATCTGCTGCTGCTCCTGAATTTTCTTCTTTTGCTATTGAAAGCGCGAAAATTGTGTGGATTCCAATAAAATTAAATAGAGAATATACTTTCGAAATGTGTTTTCCTGTGAAATGTTTGCAATATCGGTAAACTAAAATATAAGGAAAATAAAAAATATATATTGCAAAGGAATATTTTATATGCCTTATATTTTAATTTCCAATTTTATCCAATAGATATTCCAATCAAATATAAAATATAAATTGAAAACGAGAAACAATCTTAAATTCCATTATACGATAGATCGGTAAATATTGCAATAATGTTAATGTTTCTTTCTATGCACTACTAAAGTACTAAACGGCAAAAATTAACAAGCAATGTTACTTTATTACATTAAAAACTATTTAGTTATTATACAAATAATTAAACTAATATAATTTAAAAAAGAATTATTATATAAAGAATAAAATTATATCGTTTTAAATTATTTGTTTTAATAAATTACTTTTTATAAACTAAATAATTAAATTCACTTGAATATAATATAATACATTTAATAGTGACATGCAAAATTGCCGTTTCATTAAATGGATGGTGAAATGGATTGAAAACTTTAATCTTTATTTCAAAAATACTGTTCAACTTCAAAAAAATGTGCTTTTTTCCTGTAAAATTTTTCCTGTAAAAGTTATTAAACATTTGCAAAAATATTGATAAAGGTTAGTTTTATGGTTTGCCTTTAATTTTTAAATAGAATAAATTTTTGCGATTTAAAAGAATTTTGCCTTTGCTGTTCTGTTTTCATAAATTGCGGTTTGTAACTCTAATGAGTTTTCTGAAAAGAATTTCCATCGCTTAATCAGCATCATCTGATTCCTTATTCACCCCATACCAGTGGCACGAAGTTGTACGTCACTGATGAACGTGAATGCGTTCTGAACCCACTCAGCTTCAGAAACCTAGTGAAACAGAATGTGGTTACCCTTCTAATCATTGCCAATGGAAAGCGGTTGCTCCTTTTGTTGATCTTATGGGAAGCAGAAAGAAGATTCTGGTTCTGCATAAAATACAATAACGAAGAATTAGGAAAAAGATATAAGAAAATGATCAGCAATTTATCTAGTGCTGAAACATGGAGTAAAAATACCAAAAAATATATGTTTTGAAATTCAAAAGTTCAAATACACAATTACATCATCGAATGCATTAAAATGTGCAAATGAAATTAAGTACTCATGAGTAAGTAATTACGAGTGTTGATTATATGGTTATTGTGACACAAACATACATACATATTGTTAAACATTTATAAATAATTATTGTATATGTCTTAAAATATCTCAGACAGATCGGAAATACTCACATTTTGGGCAAAAATTGCGGTATTTTGACGTGTTATACATTAAATGCGGGTTTTCTAAAGATTTGGTGACTTAGCGAGAAAACATGGCGACAGTTGGCAAGATTCTTGGTGACTTGGCTAGAAATAGATACTTCTGGAAATATCCATCACCTAAGCTCTTAGGCCAATATTTAGCGAGATAGCCTAGAAACTTCCAGAACCTTGGCGAAACTGGTAGATTTCCTCACCAAGTCAGGTATAAATACCGCAGCCCGACATAGAAGGAATTTTTGTAAAGACAGTGAGTGAAGACAATTAGTCGTGACTGCTTGTCTAGAGAAACTGTTCTCTGTCTGAGGTATTTGAGACCTGTAATTGGAAGCTGTTACTTATTGTATCTGACGTATTGTAGCTGTATAATTGTGATTGTTACAGCTGGTATATCCAGTGGAATTTTTACGAATAAAAGTCTTGTGTTCATTGAGTGGCTGTTTTACTCAACTCTCAATCGTCGACACGAACCTCGAAGCTCGGTACAATATATATATATATATATATATATATATATATATATATATATATATATATATATATATATATATATATATATATATATATATATATATATATATATATATATATATATATATATATATATATATATATATATATATATATGTATGTATGTATATAGTACCATGTATTTTTTATTAGGATAAAAGTTAAATGTTTTCGAAAACTTAACTTTAGCTTACACAAAACTACTAATCTCTTAATGACCAAATCAATGGTAGAATTTAGAAAATCAAAGTTGCTGTCTTTATTTTTTATTTTTTTTTTAAATTGTTGTGAGCAAAGAAAAAATCTTTAACTATCATATATTCTAAGTAGCATTTTATTTTTACAAATTCACTGGCATATTTTATTAAAGAATTATGAAAATTAAGGAAAAAAGTAGAGATAAAAAGTAATTCTGGAGAAGTAAAATTCATTATACCTTATTAAAAATGTTCAAGTTACGTTGTTAAATTTTGAAATATTTCATTAGTTCATAATGAAAGAACTGGGTGTTGTATTTTAAATTAAAAAGATTTGCTTCATACCATTTGTATAAGTTACAAACCAAACTGCAATACCCATATATAGATAAATGAAGAATCTTTTAGATTCTGTGATCCGAAACAAGAGTTTGCAATTTCACATGGAAAACACTCATACATTTGAATTTTCAATTGAATTTAAAACTCCAAAACAACATGCTCAGTTTTTTCCAATACTTTTACTAAACTTATTTTGGACTTTTTTACACTTACTGTATCTTACCATTACAATGAAAGGGATTCAACTAGTTCAGTTGGTGATAAAACAAAAATACAAAATAAAATAAAATAATGAATTTTGTCATAATATTAAATATTTCTGTAGATTTTTTTTCAAAACGTTTAAATTACATTCAGTCATACAGCATGTATAATTATGATTACATCAAATAATATAATTACATACCAATAATTTTATTATTTTTATGAATAATTTTATAATTATTATAAATATTTTTTTATTATTATCATGTTTCTAAATTTTAGCAGTTAGACTTATAATAGTAAATATTTTATCATGGAATCAAACATATTTACATTTGAGTTTAATAAACTACATATCATCATCAGACTTCTTTTTTACAAATTGATAGATAATTAGTAATTACATAATAAAATATCAAAATGTGTGTATAAATAATTAATATAATTCAAAATTAGTTTAATATTTGTTGAAACTAAAATATTCAGTATTCTAAGTTTACAGTAATCTTGATCATTTATTTTAAAAACGTTTCAAAGTATTATGAAGATTTGTTTACCAGTATATCAGATAAATAACTGAACAGAAAAACAAACCTTCAGCAAGGTATTTAATACAGAACCAGTTGTCCATTATTAAAAATGGAACAAAAATTATTGTCAATGAGACGTAAATATCGTTTTTCTCCATTGTTTTAATATCATGTATTTTTCCGATAATCTATCATTAAAATAAAATTTAATGTACTTAAATTTACTTGTTTTTAATAACAGATTATTTGGTTTTTAATAACAGATTATTTAGTTTTTAATAACAGATTATTTTGTTTTTAATAATGCTTGATTTTGCCAATAATAATGGATTACTTGTTTTCAATAATGGGTTACTTGTTTTTTAATAATTTAAGTAAATTCAAAGTAAATTTTATACTTTTAAGCAAATTTTTGCTATTAAACGATTATTGCTAGGTTTTGAAATTATTTTCTGACAAAAATTAAAATTATGATAAATTTAATAATGCATTGAATCGTAAAATTATTTAAAATTTTACAATTATTATAAAAAAGTCATTATTATAAAAAATATGTGTAAAACAGTGTTTGAATAATATAAGTTACTTTTTCAATAACACACATATACTTTGTCCAATTTTATATTGTTATTTTTTCGATTATCCATATTATCAAATTTATAAGAGCAGAAAAAATTTGCGGGAAATAATCATTACTATCTTTGGAGTAAAATTTAAATTAAAAATATTTTGTTTAACATTCTACAAACAGACACCTTAACTGAAACTCCTTCTATATTTTTAAGATAAAATTTGAGTGTTTTTCCGTCATTAAAATGTTTAAAAATCTGATATTAACTCTTTGTCCACATAATTAGAGATTTCTAGTGTAGGTGGAAATAGTTTCCATGGCGTTCATTAAAAGTTATGCATATATTTGATACAGAAAACCACAAGAAAACATGAAAATGTAAAAGAAAAACATAATGAACTGAAAATTTGAATGGTAACAGGAAATGGAAACTTTGAATCTGTTTTCCTCACAAGTACTCAGTTGAAAGGATTTTCTTTCAAGTTTTGAGAGGTTACTCAGTGACTTTATATTACTTTCGCAAGAGAGGAGTCACTAATGATTTTGTTCACAGTTTTGGTCATAAAATTAAAGTTTCTGTTTATATGTAATTGGGTTGTTATAATTCAATATCACAGAGAACTTCCAAATTACTTATTCATTTTTTTTGCTATGTAGTCACACAAATCTATTTTTGAATACCTGACAAAAATAGTTTTCAATTTTGTCTATTGATGAATTTTATTTTCGTCAAAAAAATTTTTATTAGATAAATAGTCTGCTCAAAATCAGTTGATAAAACTAACAGTTTAAATCTCATAAGCAATTAAATAATGTTCAATATAAAGTAGTGATAAAAAATTCTATTTCCCCATCTTATGTATTTCATCTTCTAAAATTTCTTATTATTTTCATTTGAGTTATAAAAAACAGAATTTTTTATAATTCATTATTTTATGACTTTTGTTAATATATTACCAAAGACCACATTTATTACAGGTTTTTTGTATATTTTATTAAGCTTCAATGGGTCGGTAGATTTAAGCCGCATCCTAGATCCGCAAAATTAAGCACCATTTGGCACCTGCAGTGATCGGGAGGGTGACCACTGGGTTGGGGACTCACTGGGTTGCTGAAGCTCCATGGAACTTTGATTTGTGACGTCCATAGTCCTTCCGCTGGTGTGGCGTGGATGGAGAAAGAAGAGTGCTAACTCACACATACACAAGTGTGATCTTTTCGCCTTCGTGCTTCCAAATGACGAGGCACTTGTTGATGGGGCAAGTAATCTAAAACCAGTGAGCTTAAAGTATACTCTGTGGCTCATTTGTCCTCTATGTATGACTGTAATTTTATGTAGAATATAGGGATGTAGATCTGATAGAAAAATTGTGTTAAACATTTAACTTGTGAAATTTGAAATTCTTTAAATTTTCGTTGGGTATTAAAATTAAATTTAGGAAATGCCCTAATCAAATGTATTTGTCAGCGTCAAAGTAAAGAATTTAAACATTCAGTAGATTATCTAATCTGCTGATTAATCATGGAGATCCGCTAAAGTAATAAAGCAGTTTTACTTCTGAACTTATCTTTTAGTACTTTTTAAATCATCCAGATAATCTGCACATTTGTTAAATTAAAATGGAGATATCACCATACCTGGAGAAGAAATCTCTGCGCATTTAAATTAATATATTATTTATACATTTTTGATATGTAGATAAACCAACTAATGCAATCAGAAAGTTAACAGAGTAGTTGTTACAAACAATTATTAATTAATTAAAAGAAACCTAACAGTATATTTATTATTGAAACTAGGAAGATAAACTCATATTTTATAATTTATTTTTGGCATATAATGTGTCACGTTAATTCACTAAAATAAAGAACAAATTAATTTTGATAGAATCAACTTTACAACAACTGACTTTCGAAATTTAACAGTACGGAAACTCCCAATATGTATATTACATTGAGAAAACGTAAAAGACTCTTTATTGCGCTCATTAACGAAGAAATAAGTTAATATGTTAGTATATTTTACACCGTTAACGTGAACATTATCAATCTCCCAGCTTTACCGGTAAATTATTCATAGCTAATTTACTAATGGAGTGTAGATCATAATTAATGTATTTTAAAAAAGTTTACAATAAGATTATTTGGTAATTTTTTACACCAAGATGTGTACTTAGATGTGACTAACAAGACAGTCACTCCACCAAAGCTATACAAATATTGAATTACAAGGTTATCAAAAATTATATTTTATCACAAAGATGTATCGTCAAATATCTTGCCAAACCAAAGAGAACCCAATTTCAAACCAAAACATTTATTGCTCATAAATATATATTCTATTGTTCTAAAATTTAAAAATTGGAAAAACTTTCGGTATTTATTTATTTGTTTATAAGCATATGCCTATTACTTTTTATTGTTTACTAATTTAAATGATATAAGCAGGAATAATTCGTACAGACAATTAAAAATGTGGAAAAGTAGAAGACAGTTTTAAATATTGAAAATAAAAGCCTTGTTAATAAGGAATTTTTCTGCTGTTCGCTGTAATTACTTCAAAGACTCTATTAGCCATTGAATTATGTGATTCTTGAATTTTGGTTTGACAAACATTGTTCGAAACACAATTCAAAGCTTCTCGAATTCCAATCATAGATTCATACCACTTGCCTCTGGCGTAAACAAGCCGAAGAGTTATGAGTATATATTTTCAACAATAGTAAGGTCTGGACTCTTAGCATGGTATGGCAAAATCCGAACATTATCTGCTTCAAACCAATTTTCAATGCCATTGATCGCATGAATTCATGTTCCACATTGATGAAATACACAACTTTCTCCGCTCAGCTCAGCACCAGAGAGACGAAGAGCTGAATTTAAAATTAGAATATAATCTTTATTCTTCTGTCTTTCAATCAGAAACACTATATTAGTCTTCACCGTACCCAACACCTATCCAAACAATTGAATTGCCTCCTCTAATCTTATAAGTAGAATAATATCTTCTTATGTCTTAGATAAAGCCAATAATATTGATAGCCGTATGGGCCCTCTAAATTGTATTTTTTTATAGAAAATATAATTGAAGTTCATTCAGAGTTATAAGTCATGTGTTAATTGACTCACAATAGCCAGTGTTTAATGTGCTTTTCGCTCCATTTAAGATGGTGCTTTCATTTCTTGAATATAAACGTATCCGATCTTTTTTGCAGTTCTAAGGTGTCTTCCGGTTACTTGTTTGATTCTAGATGGGTATTGTACTTTTGCAATGCTTCTACATGTTTTTTAAGTTATTTAAGATTTTTTTACTTGATCACATAAAATCAATTTCTTATATCTGCTTTCCTCTTAATGTTTAGGTTTTTCAAGAAATTAGGAAAAGCGTTTGAACTGGTGAGTAGGTACCTTGCAATATTTTTCACTCCTCTACTCAGATCGTTACATGACACAATTCAATCTTTTTTTAAAGTCCCTTAAAAGTGCCTCCCTAGGTTTTTTAATTGTAAAAAATTGATTATATTTTCAATAAAATATATCTTCTGAAAGAAAGACAGATTAAAAGAACAACGTTTTGAAATTTCAGACTGCTACAAACTCCAAAATGAGAATATTTTTTCAAATGTCCTTCTACTTTTTTCCTAGACTAAGATTCCTTAAATACTATTTTACTATAATTTCTTAAAAATAGGTAAAACTTATTCACTGAAAGTAAAAGTAAAATTACATTTAGAAAATAAAAAGGAACATTAACATTTATAGTTTGCTAAAATATAACATATATTTATATATATATATATATATATATATATATATATCTATATATATATATATATATATATATATATATATACATATGTACACGAAAATTTTGTTTTTGTAACCTTTAAAAAATTTTATTTAAAACAAAGTAAATTTTCATTGATTAAATAATAATTTCATGACATATATTGTACTAATTTAAAAATTTAATTTTACTTTATTTCCTATAGTTAATGGCAAACAACATTTTTCTTTCATCAAACTGCATTTGAATATATAGAGAATTGACATTCATATATTTCGAAGATATTAATTCGTCGTGGTGGATGCAGAAAATAATTTAACCACTAAAAATTCGCATATGTGTTGAAATATTTTACAGATCATATTACAATGAAGCTATCGATATTCTTAATAGATAAAATGTCATTTTTATTAACTTTAAAATAAAAGAAAGCGTCTAGATTATTAATAAACTATTAAAATCTTATTTTTTATCTTTAATTTATTATACATAAAATACTTTATGTTAGTTACCTGCTTTACATTCATTTATCGTGGAAAAAATTCGTAAGAAGACTTTTTATGCATTAAACCACATAGAAATATGTTAAAACAAATCGGAATTACGATAACTTTTTGTCAAATGCTAATATTTTTAAAATACATCAAGCCCCACAAATACAATTAACTATATGATCACAAAATACTAATTTAGATTGGTGCTCAAACTCTATTGTATAATTTTCCCCCTGAAAATCTAATTTTACGAAATCAAATCAAGTGTAAGGAGATCAAATATCAGACTACAATATAACTTATCTGGTAGAAAGGGAATAACTTTTTTTTAATTTAATTGCTTTTCTTCTAACAAACGCCTCTAACCCTAATCTCACTCCAAGCTTACGATGGCAATAACATTTCACATTTATAAATTTAAAGCTAGCAATACTCAATTCGACCTCTCTCATCTTAATGTTGCTAAGCCTTTACTTTTCCTGCATGGCCTTGAGTGCTGAATTGACCCTCAAATGACCTTAGTTTTTATCTAAAAGTTTTTGGGCTCTTTATTTTATCAATGATTCAGCGATCGATAGCTGCATTATTCGAGTTAATTTTTCCAGTCGATAAATACGTATTTAGAATATAAACGGAAGAACATACGACACTACATTATATTGATGATCGAATCACATATAATATCAAGAAAAAGGATTGATATTCTTAGAAAAACCTGTAGAATACACTTAAGTAATTAATTTTTAGGTGCTGATATATAAATATACACTTAAATGAAATCAAATATTGATATAAATAAAAACAAATTAACTAACAAACATATATAATAAGCAACTTTTTAAATATTTATATTTCCCAAATATTCTATTGAAACCACACTTAAAATATAAAATTTTCTATTCTTAAAAACTTATTTACTAAGTTCATAATAAAGACTGCAAAATTTCAATGTGTTTGTCCGTATGTGCGTGTGTGCGCGTGTATGTGTGCGCATGTGCGCGTGTATGTGTGCGCATGTGCGCGTGTATGTGTGCGCATGTGCGCGTGTATGTGTGCGCATGTGCGCGTGTATGTGTGCGCATGTGCGCGTGTATGTGTGCGCATGTGCATGTGTGTGAGAGTGAGAGAGCGAATATTTCTGAATTAATCAAAAACATGGTACTGAAACGTTACACATATTATAAATTTTTGGCAAGAAAATCATTTCCAAATTTGTTAGAACTACTTGATTTTATTCTAAATTAAAATCAGCTAATGAATTAAAAGAAATTAAATACCTATTATATAAAATAAAAAATGGGGCATATTCTAAAACAAATATGCCATTTTTTATTTTATATAGTAGGTAGCGCGCTTTTATTCCCTTGCATATACGTAATTAATTATATACAATTAAAAAATTTAATAAAATATTATGTGCATATAAAATGTATTATAAATACATAAATGTGCATATAATAAATATAATTCATTATACATAACAAATTGATTACAATTATATACATAACTTATTGAAATTTATATATGCATGTATACATAAACATATAAATCAAAATTATTTTAAATATTTTATTAGAGAAATCTACTATTACATTTAAATTATTCTTAACTTAATTGTTACTGTTTAAATTTTTTATATTAGTTGATTCGTTCCTTTAAAGATTAATTACTGAAAATTAAAGCAAATAAATTTTATTTACATAGTTTCTCAAGGGATCTATATTAATTAGAAATTAAATTTCGTAATCTTGAACATTTCAACTAATAATAACAAATAATAAAAATATTACAGTTCAAGTTGTTTGTGAAATACGTGTATATTTATCTAGCGTATCTGCCTCTAAATCGAATTGTAAAATAATATATCATTTAAATATAATTCGTAAATTTATAGATTTTAAAGTTATTAAAATTTAATATTTATTATAAAGTGTGTAAAAACTGCAAAGACATTAATACGCATACATATTCCAGAGGGATTTTCTATTCACAAATTTACTCTCAAGAATTTGATTAATTCTTATATTCATTTAATTAGATTATAAAAAAATTGATGAAAGGTACAGAATGTCATATTTCATAAGCTTTGTTATTCTTACTTTCATTTATGATTTTTTTAAACTATCATCATTAACAATACAGATTTGTTAGTTAGTATAGCCTTACATTCTAAAACATTTAATAAAGATTAATGAATTCCGTATTTGTTGGCCTGCCTTTATTATTAAATAACATTACAACATTATTCTTATTAAATAACATTATTAAATAACTTAAAAATAACATATTCAACATTTTGCTTTTGAATATGATGACTAAAAATACCAACATGTCATGTTTCTAAGCTCTATTGAAACGTATCCTAATACAATCCGTTAAAATGTATGTCCAAAATAAATATTTTCATTCAAGTATTTAATCGGAAACCCTGGAAATGATAAAGGAAGATTATTCCAAGAAGGAAAGTGTTTCTGGATCCGTCCATAAGTTTCTCCAAGTTAAGTAAAGGAATATTGATCCAGTGCTCTTCGTATTATATACTGGATCCAGAGACTTAGTGAAGTGTACAGGAGAGAACCAAAAGCACGTGTTTACTTAAGATAAAAGAAAATTTAAGTGTATTTTCTTAAGTGACTTATGTTCTGTGTGTTTTAGTTCCAGAGTGTAAATTTGCACTTATTTAATACTTGTTTCATATTTAGACTTTTCGCTCATAATAACTGAATAAAATGAATTCACAATTGAAGTAAGTGCTTCCTTTCATTTAAATAATTCCATTCTTGAAATTATGAAATGTTTTTTAAAACATCGTCATCAATTTAAAGTTATTTAATGTGAATATGAATAGTGCATTTACAAAGATATAAATATTTGGCAAGGATATTTATTGAAATATGAATTCCTAATATACTTTTAAGTAACCATCTAAAATATTTCATGTATATTTGTTTAATTCATTTTGAAGATTAATTACTTAAAAAATAGTTTTGCTTCAACAAATGTTAAGGTAAATATAGATTAAATGTGTTAAATTCGCTGTTTTCAATTTCTACACCATAACATAATCATCGCATATAGTGCAAAATAAAGTTAATTCTATCATTTCAAAAATTTATTATTTATATGGAAATGCATGGAATTAATTTTCAGTCACAGAATATATAATTTCATTTCCTAACATAACTATATACTTCTATCATCAAAATTAGTTTAAAATTAAAATAGTTAGTTTTATCGTAAGTATCAATAAATTTATAGTTTAATTTTACTGTATCAAAATATCCAAAAATTAAATTTTTTAATTAAATTTTTTTATTTAACTTTATTTGTTTATTTAATTTTAGTTATTCTTTATTTGTTTTAGTTAATTTCAATTTTTCAGAGTAAATGTCTTTGTAAACTTTATCAAATTCTAAAAAAGCTGAAAACAAATAAAGATAAAAATTTAATGTTTGGATTTATTTATTACAGTAAAAAAATGCCATACGTATACTCATATTTACGATAAAACCAATGATCTTAACTATAAATTAAATAAACCTTTTGGAATGAAAAATATTCAAAAACTCTTGAAATTCCTAAATTTCTATTAATATTATTTAAATTGTTAATTTTTATCAATTAATTAAAATTCATATGATTTGTAATAATTTCAATAACATCAAGAAACATCTAAAAAGATTTGGAAACAGTGTAATAAAATTCCAATTAGATTTATTAAGTACTGTATTTGGCTAGTAGAGCATTTCTTATACGAGAGTGAAATAACACGCAGTTGTATAAAGTACAGAAAGGTCAAAGAAGACTTAAAGGTCTTATAGGAAGCTTGAAATGTCAATAGTGCCTACACTTAGTCTTTCAATTTATGTATTTATTTTACTCTTTACGCTCTGCATTTGTTTATAGTTTTGCAGATTTGAAATTAGACATTTTAATTTGGCAACAATTAATTTGATATTTTATCTTGATCATTATGAGCTTCTTCATTTCATTCATTCTCGTTTTATTACCATCAATTAATCTTTTTTAGTTTAGCATGTGTGCCAATGTCAATATATTCTAATGAAATTGGACGTGTTGGTACTTTATTTTGATTGATTGATTGATTTTTTTATCTTTTTTTCTTTTATTCTGAATGTTTAAGTATATGATTCGAATTTTTGAAATTAAATATTTGTAATTTTTTTGTCTATTAGTTGTATGTTCTATTGGCTTATTATATGTATTTGTATCATTATTTTTTTTTCTGGAATTTATTTCAAATATAAAAAATTTGATTACTGGTATAGTAGTAATTCTTCTTAAGCTGCTTTCGCGCTGAATGTAATACCAAACATTCAATTCTTGTACACATTCTTGTACATTTATTTCTCTTAAATGTTTCATTAGATATTTCTGATTATTTATAAGGTAATTAGTTTCTTATTTATACTCATAAATATAAAATTGTAAGAGTATTTTTAATACCTTAAATATATAAAACTAACAAAATTTAAATAAATTTTCAAAATAATAAAACATAAAAATGATTAAAACAATTTCCATATTTTTTAAATGTAAATTTTAAAAAAATGTATTGTTTCATAATTTTCTAAATACAAATTTTAATTAAAAGTAACAGAACTTAACAAATAATCAGGAATTCAGTTCTAAATATAAGACATTTATTAACACATCATTTACATTAAAGTCATTTGCTTATACGAAGCATATTAATTATACCCATCGATATTTCTAGTGGTTTATGATTTTAATTTTCATTAATAATAATTTTCATTTCAATTCATATATTCCCTTTTTTAAAACATAGCTGCACTAGAATGAATGAAATTATATTTTTAAGTTTTGAATAATACAATTAATCCAAATATTGTTTTTTGAAATACAAATTAAGTTCGTATGAGAAACTTAGAAACAAAACTTTCTTCTTTTTTTTCTACAATAATTCGTGCTTGGATTATAGTGAAACATTTGATAAAATACATTTCATTTCAAAGAGAAATCTAATATTTCATCAAAAAGGTAAAGTTTTTACTTTATGCTTCTGTATTATTTCTGTTTTTCTGTAATTGGATTATAGCAATTTACCACAGCTTTGTTAAATGAAACCCAGCTTATTGTACCTGATCCAAATAATACCGTAATTCCTTTGATTGTAATAGAAAGCCATGGTTGCTATGGTGATGAATGAATGTGGCTTCAAGATAGCTATGTGTTATTAAATGAAGAATGGAAAAAAATTGCCTCAAAAGATGGATACACATTACTAAATAATTTTTTGAAGAAAGTTTTGAATCACAACAAATATTTTTGAATGGCTTAAAATGCTTAGTCAAATATAATAAGAGTATAATTATTCCAATTTAAAATTTAATTTTTTCCATAGTTATGCAGAAAATTAATTAATCGGTTATTAATTTTAGCAAAAGTTTCTGTAACTATCATAATTTTTTTTAAAAAAAACATATAAAAGCATACATAAATAGACAACTGATTTCAATTCACCATTGCTTAACTTTATTGTAGCATATATATAGATCATTGTAAATTTTATAGAGATTATTTAATTTCCCTTAAATATTTCATCTAATTCTAAAATTATATAGTAACCTTTTTCTAATTATATGAAACTCTTGTATATAAATAGCTTGTAAACATTAAATTCGCATGCTATAACTTCGGTTTTCCGTCTATAACAGCAATAATTTACAGGAAATCATGCATCCATAACAGTTGGTCACGCCTTTTTGCTTATAAAAATTAATGGTAAATATCTTATTAACAAAACACACACAAAGTTGTATTACACATATAATTATATCATTGCATAATAGTTTATTTCATTTGAATAAGAGATTTTAAACACAACTAAATTGATATCAATTTATTATCCTTTCATTGTTTTCATATCGATAATTTCATTGTCATTTCTATAAATTTGGCCGATTTCGTAATAGTTGAATAAAATTATCATTTAGTAGAATAAAGTATTTATCATTAATTGAATATATGTATTCAATAATCAGAAAAATTTTTAAATGTAAAATAACTAATTTAGCAACTTTTCTATAATTAAGATTAATTATCCTACATATATGAATATTTGCATTGATGTTTTGTTAAATACTGATGTAAACAAATACAAATTTGAAAAAGTTTAAAATGCATGTTTAATAATATTTTCAAATATTTAAAACTATAATATATTCAACGCATTATATGTTACACTTTTCATACTCGTGCAGTTTATGTTAATCAGATGTAATACCAACTTTTTCCAAATAAATAGTCCTATGATTATTAGGAAGAAATAATACATTCATAACTTAAAAGATTTTATTTATCAAGGCCTACTTCCACAGAAGGAACAAATATGCCATAATGTGAAATTAAACTTTCAGTTAATTAAAAAGTTACAATAACATCCTTCAATTTCTAATGAAAATAGTTAAATGAATTTTGTTATGAAATAAGATATTTTCCACTTTACTTACACAACCAAATACTATTTTGATAAAAACTGCTTTTAAAAATTGATTATTTTATTCTATGAAAACAGTCATTATATATTTATGCCAATATCAATGTTTCTCTTAAAATATTATGAAAAATTGAAAAAAATTTAGATTAAAATGGACATTTCGTTTTGTTAAAATGAAAGAAACAATATTTTTGAATATTTTAGTTTCTGAAATCTGATTCGTTATATCTATCAAAGTAAATAAAGGATACAAATAGATTGGAAAACAAATTACGAGTTTGAAATAATTTATGGAATTAGAAGATACTATACATCTCTAAACAATACAACCACATTATTAACATTTTTACATAAAAGGCATTATAAAAATGACATTAAATAAATGACATAATTATTTAACGTAATTTAAAAGTTCTTTAGAAATCTTTCTATATGAAATCAATATTTTAATTTAGGTAGCAAACATATTTTTAAATTTAGGTAGAAAATTAAAGTTTATTATTTAATTTAAAATGGAAAAACTTCTTTATTTCACTATAATGTATTTTTCTAAAATTATTTATCATATTCAATTTGATAACATACACCTCCATTTTTCATTATCATTACACATATTTTTTTCTTCATATAGATCTCAATACATTGTTCTATAGCTCATAGGTTCGAATACCAAATCAGGTACAAATGTTTAATAGTTCTAGGAATGCTCTTAAAAATAAAAGTTTTTTGTTAAAGCATTGGGGAAAAATTTAGCGAAATTAATTTTTATATACGTAACAAAAAGGACAAAAATTATTGTTTATCGTATAATAATTGGTCTAATATTCCTTTTTCCTAAAATGGACAGTTACTTAAAATTGATTGCTTATTACTTTAAACATCGTGAAGACCATAAAATAATTTTAAAAAATAAAATGCACTTTCTGAAGGATAGATTGTAAAATTAGGAAGTATTTTCTTTTAATAAGTCATATAATTGTTAAGATAATTATATACATAAAACAATAAAAGTTAATGAAGACTTTGGGATTCAAAACTGTATATAAAATAGATATGTATCTAAAACGTGCAAATTCATTTATTTTAGTCGAATAAATGTAAAATTTCCCTGCTTCCTTCTATATTTTCTTTGTAAAATACTCATTATTATTTGTTTTTTTCCCTGAACACATATATACACATTCTCATTATATATTATCGCCAAAAATATGTATAATAATTCTCAAAGATATAACCATGCATATGAATACCATGAAATTATGATTTCCTAATGCTTGGGAATTCTATTTGTAAACATAAAAATAATGACTTTTCAAATTGAAAACCATTTGATCACTCATATATATATTAAATGAAAAACTGCCAAAATACCTGCAATTTAATGCATGAAGTTGGCATTAATTACTTCAATTTTAATTTATAAAAATATGAAATTATGAAAAACAAGTAATATTTAACCCTTTATTGACATCAAGAATGAAGGAATTGACGATAAAATGGATGTAATAACTACAGAATTTTAAAACTGTTTTTATAACGCATAAAGAATTAGCTTTATTACTTCCAACACACATATTCAAATAGTTTTTCATTTTCCTCAAATAAATCAAATACATAATGATGGAATTTTTTAATGCTAATCTTTAAATGAATTCAAATTATTTTCAGTAAATTTGGCAACATAATTTTGTGATTTGTTTACTATTTTTTCCCAATGAAATGGTTAAATTATTTTCTTTATTCACCAAATTTTTATGGCTGTAAATTGCTCGTCATTTTTAAAAAAATTGTTTTAAAATGGAAAATTTTAAAATTTAAATTCAGTTTTACAAAGTTTTATAAATATTTAATATGAAATAAAAAATTATTTGTGTGTTAAAAAATATTTAAAATCAACGCATAAATACTAGAAATTTTAATTTTTATTTCATTCCTATTTCATATTTAATATGAAATAAGAAATGATTTGTGTGCTAAAAATATTTAACAGCAACACATAAATACTAGAAATTTTAATTTCCATGTTATTATATTATTAGAGCTGACGAGTAGATTATTTTGTGAACTTTATATATTTTTAAAACTCTAAACCTCAAACTTATTCTTATATTTTGTTTGACAAAATATAAAAAAAATATGAGGTTATACAAAAAATCTTTGTTTGTGCATGAGATTACTAGAAAATTACTGCAATTTTGTGTTTATAAGAGCATGGAAGATTTTTGCGTAAATAAACTCAATTGCGTAACTCATGCTGTATTTATGCAATGATATTCACTTGAGGATTCTTTAACATGTTTCTTCAATATCTGTAGTTTCGTTACGGGGACTAGCAAAAATTTTAGTTTTTTTTTCCGTATATTTTGAATCTTTTGGATACTGTTATATTTATATTTGTCATCATATTGTTATACTTTTTGAATTAAATATAAGTATTTAAAATATTCTAGCCAAAAAAAAAGATATTTAAATTTTTTCTAGATATCCTACGTATGTTTACGTGTGGCGTCTTAAGTCACTCAAAATATTAATAAATTTTAATTAAATTATTTTTATAGTAAGGATTGTGTGTACTGACTTTTACAACACAAAACTTCAAGAACAATGACATCTCTCGGGTACATTCACTCCTATTAATGAAACTTATTTTTGACCACTATTTATTTAATCTTCAGAAATGGGAATAATGCAGTTAAAAAACTAAAATTTTGATATTTTTGTAATAATTTTAAAATTTTGATTTTATTTAAATAATTAAAATATATAATCTATAATTTCTTGAATATCAAAATAATTTTAGAAGTGCTTGCAATTAAACATCACCATGACTTTACATATTTATAACATTCAAGATATTCAGTTTACCAACAGATGTGCCAACAGACTTTGTAACCCACACATGAATGAACTCTTCCATAAAATATAAATATCGCAACATATGAATTCTTCCATAAATGTAAAGCATTTACTAAATATAATTAAATAAAAAATCAAATGCTAAAATGGAAATGAATTCATCATTTGGATATTTCTTTGATACATTTGTAAGTTCAACTTAAACTGCAACCTTAATCTTTAACAGCAAAAACACTAATGTCTTTGAATTAAGATTAAAAGTAACTGTTGAATACTGATTGATAATTTTAATATGAATATTTTAGCTTGACATTTTTAGCTCGTCTTAATAATTTAATTCTATAGTACGTTCGGAAAGTAAGTTACACTTGTCCCGAAATATATGACAACGGTGCTCAAGAAGAGCGAAACTTGAGCAGAAGACAATTGAGTTCCGCAGCTTCTAACTATAGTAATTTCATTCAAATTGCTTAACCCAATTCATTGTAGTAGAGAAAAAGAATAATGTGTCAGATGGAAACTTTCACCCCCTTTAAGGTCCATGGAACAGTACGTTTTTGTAGCCAAAACATTTTACGAATACCGAGATTCTTCGTGAAATATCGACTATGTATTAGCCACAAACAATGTCACGTCCAGTCATTTTGAAAAATGTTGCCAGCAGTTCGAAACCAGTAGTACATACTGTTGTTGTTATTGTTGTTACGACTTATCTTCCAAATGTCTGACAAATCAATCAAAGATCAATCAAATCATTAATTCTAAAGAAATCAAGGACCAGAAGGGGGATGTGTATATATCCTTTCTGGAAAGTCCCAAACAGTTCAGGATGTGATTAGGAGAAGCCTGCTCAATTTTACGTTTAGAACAGATCTCAAAGATTTTCTTGCTTTCGAAATACGTGAGACCTCCAATGTGGCCACTTGCTAGTCTAGAAATTGCGATTCAAGAGGCTCTGTCACAATTCAGGGCGAATGAAAAGCAAGGATCTTTGCCCACATACCAGTGATGGCAGGGAGGAATCTTTCACTCTTTCGAAATTTTAGAATTAACTTTAGACTGATGTTCTAAACTGGTAAATGTTGAAGAAGAAGGATTAGCGTAGTCACAGCGCTCTTTGGCCAGTCTATCCACCTGTTCATCGCCATATATGTCTACATGAAGTACATCCTTAAACTACTACGTACTTAAAGTACATACTTGAACAAAGAGTAAAAACAAGGGGCGCAAACTATAATGAGCAGTTAGTACATGGTGGAGCGGATATAAATCATTATTCTCATCACTGTCAAAGTGAGTGTTGCATAGATTATGCAACAGTTGAAAGAATCTGTATGGATTGATCATCTATTACCAATTGGATTATCTCAAATTGTGTTCATAATGCTTTTCTACTTCTTTGAATTTCGAATACAAAGGAGCAAGAATTGCAGTTGCCCCGGAATTCCTTTAACGTTATTCTGCTGATTCAATGATTTCGTAAGCCACAACATTACTATTGATGAGACAATGACTGCATCACTTCACTCAGGAAACAAAGCAAGTGTGGATGCAAGGAATTCATTCATCATCGCCTGTGAGAACAACATTCAAACTTCCACTATAAGCGGGTAAAATGATATCAATTATGAAGAAGTTGTCTATACAGAGTTCAAGAGGAAGAATATAAACTTGGTGTTGAACTCAGCATTAACTATTGATGCTGAGTCCATGCAAAATATTAAAAGGGAAAAATATAAGTGGTCTGGGAAGTTAAGCAAATGCGTTTCCTCTTGCACGAAAAAGCATCTTTTCACAAGTCACGTACAGCATAGGATTTGCTTTTCACTTTTGAATGGGATGTCTGGCAGCATTTATCATACAGTCTGGATATGGCATCCGTGTATTTATATGTGTTCAGCAAACTCAAAGAACATTTTGGTGGAAGACAATTTTCAACAATGACCAGACTCAGATAGCTGTTTTAAGCTGGTTCAAAGACCAAGGAGTGATTTTCTATCATCAGGACATCGAGCAATTAAGGCGAAGTTCTGACAAATATCTGGAGTAACTGAAAGATTATATACATAAATAGTGTGTTCCGCCCATTTTTGAGTTAAGTGTTTTTCATTTACATTGTTTGAGAATAACTCACTTTTTGAACGTCCCTAATAGATTTTCATTATTTATGCTCATCAAACTCTTACACCATCTCCTTAAAACACTTCATGTTTTCATAATTGTCACAAGATTCTTATTAATTAAAGTCTTCCGTTGATTATTTATCTGTTTAAGGTATAATGGTAAAGTACTTGTTTTGTTGTGGTAAAATAAGTTTTAAATCTTTTTTTCTGCATTGCTTTTGAGTTATGCATCCTGAATATTCAAATATTCTATATATTTAGTTTCTCTATCTCTCTCTTCTTACAATTCTTATTTCTTTTAATTTTTATCTCTACTTTATTTTGCACTTCTAAATTCAAAATTTTCTTATTTTCCTCTTTCAGTTTTAAAATATTTTTATGACTATTTTGAGTCCCTTTTGATTTTCTTTCCGATAACTATTTTTTTCAGAATATTCATTATCCAGGATCTGTATAAATTTTCTATCCGTATTTTCTTCTCCTTCCAAACTGAGAACTGTAAATAGAATTCTTCTGAACTTTTTTTTAAAAAAAAGTTTCCTTTAAACTCTTGACAGTTTCAACACTTCTTGTATTTGTTTTATTTTCCAAAAGTGCTATGAAATTTGAAAACTTATCATTATTCAAATTGTTAAAAATGTTTTATTTAGAATAAGTTTTCTTTTCAATACTATGAATCTAGATGAAATTTAAAATAATAATTTCGAATATAATAAAACAGTTTCAATTTTGTTCACATCTATTAAGTCATAATTAAAAGTTTCAGCTCAATTACATTATAAAAATTGAAAGAAAAAAACTATTTTATCTAGCGTAAACTAATAATTACTCTTCATTCAGATAATTACGATTTACAATACATGTAATTTATTTAATACTTATAAATAACTATCAATTTCACATATCTATAAACGTAATTGTAAAATTTTTATTAAATAACAAGAATTTATTTCTTTAGCAAATGTTCTTATTTAAACATCCTTTCTAATTCCTCATGTTACTTATAACACTTGGATAGGCTAATCTCGCTATGCCGTTTTCTATACGAATTTAAGTCAGTAAGACTTTCGCTTAAGCAGAGCACCATGAAAGTGAAAGTAGGACTTCGTTCTAATCTCCTCCGATAGACGGCACAACCAAAAGACCCACTCCCGCAATTTTGATATTAACCTGAAGGGGTGGAAATTTTCTCCAGGGCATTACACCGACGGTAGCTGCTCAACAAAAGACTATAGGACTTTCGCTTCCACAGACTTAACGAGAACGTGTATAGAATATATTTGGTAGGTCTTTGGCATCATTGGAAATAACACCCAATGCCGATGATCTAGCCAATACTACGGCCCATTCTAATTCTTAAACTAATTAAATAAATTGGAATGATATCAGTTATATATAAATATTGCAAGAAGTATATGTACAATTTATATTTTCCATGAAACAATCATTTGAGCAATCATGTATTTAATTTACTGAGGTCTCAGCATAAATGTAGTATTCTGATTTTTGACAAATAACTTTTATAGAGAGAAATATAAATGTTTCGCTTATAAAATTCTTAGTTGAAACAAAATTTATCCTCTAAATGTGAGTTAAAATACTTTTTACCACACAAGAATTGCAAATTAATTTGTTTATAAGCTCTGCTTTTTAAATACATATTCAAAAATACATTACCCCGTCTAAATTTCAAGAGAACACATTTTACTGAAAATGAGAATTTTTCCTTTTAAAATTATAGCTTTCGCCCATAGTATTTAAATTACAATATCTTGTTTATCTTTATATATTTACAAAACAACACATTTTTCAATCAATTTTGTTAGCTTTTGTGAAACTATTCAAACATCATTTGCTCGTTCCTAACATCAATTCTTTCAAGCAATCAATCAATAAAAGTTTCAAGTCGGCGGAAAATGGTATTCTCTTTTTTACTACATTAACGACATCAAAAATTAGGTCAATTTTGTTTCACAAACTTCGAAAGTCAAAGATTAAAGAGTAAAACTAATTTCTTTCATTTTTAATGCTATTTCATTTTTGGTCTGTGACCATTGCGAATCTTAAATGTATTTGATGAATTACTTGATATATAAGTTTACTTTATATCGATATTTTGTTTATTTTCATTAAAATAACTGAAATATTTACTTTATTTGTAAGCCAATAAGACAATGTGTGTGTGTGTGTGTGTGTGTGTGTGTGTGTGTGTGTGTGTGTGTGTGTGTGTGTGTGTGTGTGTGTGTGTGTGTGTTCGCAAGAGGTGGAAACGGGGGACAGTAGTGTGTATACACACCTTCTAACCGAGGGCGTCAGCAGATCCGAGGACGTCCTCGCTTTGAATTTGCTATTTTTGTGTATAAATTGCATAATTTTAACTCGAATTTTAATTTTTTTGAAATTTAAGAAAGTTTTCTATTTATTTTTGCTCATTTTAAGTCTATGTTGTATATTTTTATTTTTTAATTATCATTTTTGTTGACATTTAAAAGGGTCCTCGCTTTTCACCTTGTGCATTAAACTTGTGTATGTGTGTATCAAAAGTGTGTATCTTGTAAAATGTGACGTCCTCGGTGGTCCGGTAAAATCCGGGTTGTGAGTGTGTCCTCAGATAACCGGAAAAATGTACATTGTGTATGTCAAAAATTTTCTAATAATATCGTTCATTGTGATAATTTCATAAAAACTCATATATTTAGTTCTTTGGTACATCAGTAGATAATTATTGTGTTTTTAAAAAAAAATTAAGTAAATTAAAAATTTAAGTATACTTAATTGCATAAAATTTTAGCTTGTTTTTTAAAGAATGGCAGACCTTTTGAGAATTAAAGGAACTTTTTTAAAAATAATTAAATATATTTGTTTATTTAATATAAATTTAATTTTATTAAATGTATAAAATATTATAAATTTTATATTTTTATATATATTTTTTTACTTTATATTTTTTACTTTTATATTTTTTAAAAATTTTCTTCATCTGAAAAAATTCCATATGCTATAATAAGTATAATTTTAATTTTGCTTAATTAGATTTACAGTTTTTAATTTACACTTTAATATTAATCACTGTGTTAGGTTTGGTTGTAATTGCATTTTTAAAAATAAAATGTAAATATATATTTTTATAGTTTCCTGCTTTTTCATTATCATTTATTTACTTATAAATAAATTATTAAAAAATAAAAAATAATGTTAAATGAAAATTTACAAAAAGTTTTTAATCAAATTTGTTCAAAAATTTTCAGCATATAATATCATTATGTTACAATCTTATTATAAACTCTTATGAAGGGATTTTACTGTATACTTTATCAGTCCACTGAATTATAAATATAAAAATTAATTTTTTGTTTCATACATTATATATAAAATTTATTATTTCAAAGTATAGATCACATATATTCATACCAGAAATCAAAGACATCACATCACACGTGCTATCGAGGGCATCACATACACACAGGGAAACGAGCTCATCACATACACACAGGGAAACGAGCTCCTCACATACACACAGGGAAACGAGCTCATCACATACACACAGGGAAACGAGCTCATCACATACACACAGGGAAACGAGCTCATCACATACACACAGGGAAACGAGCTCATCACATACACACAGGGAAACGAGCTCATCACTTACACACAGGAAAACGAGCTCATCACATACATACAGGCTATCGAGAACCTCATTAGAATGTAAAGACTGTACAAGAAATTTAATTTAATATAAACTCCATTCAATTAATTTCAATTGATTATTATATACTCAATTGAATAGACAATTAATTCAATGTTTTTTTTTTTGTGTTGAACACCTCATATATGCAACTGATTGTTTATTTTTATGTACACAATCAGTAAATGCAATAAACTTCATATTTAAATCTTCAAGAAAGAAACATATATCTTGATATACATGTGCGGTACAGTTGTTTGGATTCCTTTTGCAATTATTAGTTCAAACTATTTTAATTTTATTTCTATTAAATCAATTAATCCATTTTTTTCTCATATATTTTACTGACAAGTCATTATTCAATTTAAATTTGAATATTTAAATATAGATACGCATATGTTTTTTAACAATAACATTTTTCTTGATTTTTTTTATAATATTCATATTTCAAAATTAATTTTTTCACCATTATTCTGTTTTAATTCTTCTAAATAACAAGATAATTTTTGTTAATCATATTAATTTGCATATTTGGTTCAAATTTTCATTATTCTAATCGTGTTTCCTGATTTAATTTCCAAACCATACTCATCAGTTATAGTAAAGAAAATATATTTTATTTCAGGAGTATAAGTAATATCTCATACTTATTTTATTATTTAAGATAATTTTCGGGGAAAATGCACAAAATTAAAGTTAATTAATTGTTCCTAAATACGATGAAAAATTTACATATTTAAGCAATCCAAAAATTTTATCGAAAATGACATTTTTAGCTTTTGTATATTTTAATACCCTGCAGGGGGAATAAGGAATTAAAATATCCCTTGATTACATCCTGTAAGTGAGTAATCACAAATTACTGAGGAAGCTGTATGAAATTTCAAAGACACTTTCAAAAACACCCGACGTATAGAAACTCTTGTAAAAAAGGGCAGTTTCGGGAGGGTTTGTTTTTAAGCAGAATCAAAAGAATGCGTTTTCTTATATTTAGTTAGAATTAAATATATAAAAAAAATTTAAAAAAATATTAAAATATATATATTTAGAAATTTTTGGATAGATCGCAATGTCTATAATAACTTATTACTTTTAATCTTTTCATCAACGGCATCCTTGAACAATTATCTTCTGTTCACTCTAGTTTATATGTTGATGACTTACAAATTTCTTTCATATAATATGAATTTCTTAGATAAAATATGTATTTAAATGACAAACAATTGAATAAACTGTAAATAATCTTTTTACTTGATGTGCACAGAATCGTCTTAGTCTACTTCCTAGCAAGTGTTGCTGCGATCATTTCTTCAAGAAAACTAACATTCACCATGATCTTTTGCTTCTCTTAAGCAGAAGAGTTATCCCTGTGATTGATAATATAAAATTCTTTGGAGTGATTTTCAATAGAAAATTAACTTTCCTTTCTCAAATTTTACATTTGTGGAAGAATTGTTAGCTATTTCTTATAATACCTGTTAAGCAATTTCGATTACATTTTGGAGTACAGATTACAAATCGCTCCTTTAAATGTACCAGTCATTAATGTTATATACCATTGACTATGGCTATATTATTAATAGATCGACTATATTTTCCGTCTTAGGCAGATTGTTCACTGTTCATCACTCCTGTTTTAACTTATGCTTTGATGCCTTTCACATATTACCCATCAACAGTCTATATGTAATCTGCCCTCAAATACTCTTAGACCTGTCTTAGTTATTATTCAAAAAATTATATCCACACCTCATCATCTCTTACGTTCTATTGTTTATAATTCTGCTCTTAAGAGATTATATAAAGCAAGTCCATCAACGCTCAACCTTTTTCTCACTTGTATTAATCTTAGCTTTGGCTACACAACTTCTGCTATTTTTCAACAGTTTTATGCATCTCAACGCTATTCGCGTGCTATGTACAGTCCTGTATAAGTGGATCCAAAACTGCTGGAAATTTTGGATGTGCTACATCCAAAATGTTGTTATTTTGGATGTGCTGGACATTTTGGATTTCTAAATATTTCTTTTTAGCTAATATCTCCACAAGCCCTACTTTATTCTCATTGCTGAGGCTAAGGCTATATCACGTGCACTTAAGCAGCTGCATTCTAAAAAGTGGGCATACATTTTATGCATTTTCTGAAAGTAGGATTATTTTAGAAGTTTTGAGAATTTGTATCTTTTATTTTAATAGTGTTCAAGTATATTAATTTATTGTTTTCCTGGATACTAAGTCACATACATACATATATATATATATATATATATATATATATATATATATATATATATATATATATATATATATATATATATATATATATATATGACAATAAGAAGATTAATGTGACAACTAAGTCTGCAATTATTTCTATTTTATCTTTATTTCCATTTATGTGATGTAAGAAATAGATATAAATATTTCATGCAGTCACTTTGACAGGAGTTCTGTAATAGGCAAGTATGCAAAAATAATCTTTACCATCTTTCCATTAATCATCCTTTTATCTTTACCCTTGATCTATACCGAATTACAATGTTCAACTGACTCGTCTTCGTATTGGTCATAAGCGTTTCACACACAAAGAACTATTTGAAGTTATTTAAGGAATAGGTGTTTCTGGGTAGGAATTTTTGTAGAATTTAGTTGCAGGAAATATACAGTGCATCATACAATGCAATATACAGTGCATCTTATTTTAATCATCTATCCAGATTTTACTTAATGCCATTGCATATCTTTTAACCATTATATTTTAACCTTAGAAAATTTGCTACGGGAACCCAGCCATTGTAATCTCTGTACGTGTTTAATAGCAATAGGTCTTAAGCATTTTATCTAATTTTAACTATCGTGCACAAACCCCATTTAATATTTCAAAATTTTACAGTATATATTAACGGTTCTTTCGTAAAAACTTTAAATGATATGGTGTAAGATCTGTTTAAAAATATTTAATGTTATTTGGTTTGGAAAATGAAGTCCGCATCTAAAACTTCAGTTTGGGTCAGCTTTTTTATTTGGACCTGGTGCTACAAAACCCAACTAACCAACGAAGAGCTATCTTCATATGTAATATTTTTACAAAGAATTCTGTCCATAGAAGAAAAAATATTATTTTCACAAAACCAGCTTAGAGGGAATTATTTTGAAAAATATTAGCGAAAAAAAATATACAAATGAAAATTATGAACGAGAAAATGAAATAAATTAATAATCTATACGTCTCTGTGCTCTTATTATCTTAATGTTATAATCTGCGATATTGTAGTAACAATCATTAAAGAGCTGAGACATGTGGCATTAGGTTATTAGTAAAATAAATAATATAAATTTTGCTGCGACAATAAGTACGTTTCTTGGAAAGCAAAATGTGATAAGATTTTAACGATTTTTTACTGACTCTTAAAACCACTCCAATCAGACAAGTAAATCTCTTGATTTTTTCAGATATGCACCCTTACCAACCGCAAACAAACTATTTTTTTCTCTGATTGACTTAAAAATACAATTTATCAGGATAAAGCTTCAAGGAATCTTTTTCATTATTTGACTCCAAATTCGTAATATAAAAATTTAAATAAGCTGTTAAAAAGTTTAATATTTGCTTAAATATTTACTTTTATGCATGTATATTACAAAAATATACACGGATTAGCAATGATAAGAGCCTAAAGAATTATTTATTATATTATTTCAATTTTCGTTAAATTTGCTATAAAACTTTATAGCAATTAACACTATCGACAACACTTAAAATACTTTATAATTTTTTATAAAACTTAAATTGTATGTTTTGCTTAATCCAGACACTATACGCAATTTATTTACAAGAAACAGTTAAAATAAAACAATATGAAGTCTTATTTAACCTTCTGAGCCCGGCGTCATCGTTTCAAGAAACAGCTACTAGGCCGGCGTAGGAAGATGACATTTCCTACCTCCTTGACCGAAAGAAGAGAGTCATTTTCATAGTGAGGAATCTTAATTCTAATCGTAATTTTCTTAATCTTAATCGTAATTTTTATAAAAATGTAAATGAGTTTAACATAAATTCTATACTTATCAATAAGCCATCGATTTGTTTCCTTTCGTTGTTTTACATACCAAATTAAGAAATGTTACAAGAATTTTAAGATTACATCCATCCATTTATGAAACAAATTTAGACTGTTTCAAAAACTATGATATAGAGTATATTAATTTAGTACAGAGAATTTTTTGAAATAATTGTTTAAAGTAATTACAGACTTCTTTAAAGTAATGAATGTGTAATTAGTTATAATAAAATTGGTAAGCAATGAACTAAATAAATATTTCAAAAAATATTCTTAAAAACAGAATGCCCGGTATTAAAAATGTAAAATTAAGAAATTTTGAATAAATATTTCTTTTAACAAGTAATTACATGCAAATTGCCGAAGTTGCATTTGAAAAAGATTTAAAGTGATCTGAGTGTTAAATACAGCAATGATCTCTGTTTTCTTTTGATTTAAGTATTTTTATTTATGACAAATTTCTATTTTGACTGGATCAAAATATATGTTTTTTTATCTTTTTCTTTTAAGGAAAAAGATTAAAAATGAACTTTTCCTTTCTGCGTGTTTCTGTAACTAAATATGAAACGTTTTTAACAATGAATGTAGCCAGACAAATCTTGAGTTTCTACTCTATATGTAGCATTAAGGTTGATTGTTTAATAAAATTACATTTGTCATACACCAAATAGTATTTTTCTGTTCATTTCTCAATGATTGAGAATTTGAAAAATGTTCATTCAAATAGTACATTCCAAAATAAACTCGTATAAGTCACATAAAATATTTTTATACAATTTTATTAGAGCATTAGCAAGAAAATACTATCTTTATATTGGGAGTAAATTTTACTTGCAATGTTTTGAATTTAATAAATCTATGCTTATTAAATTATTTTAGAAAAACCAAAATAGTGATTACTTTCATTGTATATAACAATTAAAACTACGTAGAGGAAACTCTGACACACCTATAAGGTAACTTTCAGAAATATCTACGGCATCTCAATTTATGATTGGAAGTATTTTCATTTTTATTTTTCTTTAATTTTAACGATAAAAGTAATCGATTATAATGAAAAAATTTTCTGAAGTGAAGATGAATATGCTTCCCTTTTAAAAAGAGAATTTTAAAAACCGCTTTTCGCCAAAATTCTCCGCTCAGACAAGTCCCTGATTTTTACGACTTCCACACACAAAAGAACAGCAATTAAACCTCCCTCAACTGCTCGTAGAAATTTGAGCGGGAAAAAGGCAAGTTGCTTTGAAGGGAAAAAAATTCATGGTTCAACTGCTGTACCACAGCCGTCTTCTGAGACACTGACTTTCATAGTACAACGGTTCTACCACCGGGAGGAAAAAGTTAAGAATATGAATAATTTTTCTTGAAATAATTAAGTTTATTTAAATTACCTTCAGTTCATTTTTATTTAGGGAAGAAATCACAATGATACATTTAATGAAATTAAAGAATTTAAAAATCTTCTTTATGTAGCTGAGTGCTATTTAAATTTTATTTCAGAAGTGTAAAAATAGAGAGTATATAGGTTATTTTTTACGCATTGTCTAAGCAGATAAAATACAAACAGCTTAAGCAGAAAACAGATTTTATAAGCAATATACTACAGTATGGTTTGAAACTGTAACGAAATAAACGGAATAAAATTTCGCTAAATAACAGACACTCTACAAATAAGTTCTTGAAATTATCTCTAATTATTTACTTTTTGTTCTGAAAAGGAATTTAAATAATTAAGATTTGATTTTCATTTTGAAAATTTTTGCTCATATCATAAGAAATATATATTATATACACAGATATAGGAATTTATACCTACATACATACCTACATATACATATATATATATAGTATATTTTATGAAGTTAATAATCAAACAAATATTAGATGTGGAGAGTAATACATTGAAAATACGAAATATAGAAAACAGTTGGAAAAATGTTCAATATATATTTTAAAATTTCAAAGAAAACAGAAAATAATACATTGGAAATAAATTTTGCGCTGAATGTATTACATAAATGTTTTTATCTATTCTTGTACTTTTCAATTATGATACTTCTAACCTTGCATTTTATATATATATATATTGTGTGCGTGTTCATTAACCAGGAAAAAAATTATGGTAGTGTTTCCATTCAAGTAGAATAAAATTATATATGATGTTAACAAATTTAAATTATTTGGAATCCAAATTTACTAGCATTAATTCTAAAAACAGTTTAACATGGAATAAATTTTCTGCGACGAATTATTCTGCAGGGCCACAATGGGAAGGGAACCATTAATGCTTGACAAAATGAGATTGCAGGAGTCGTCGAGTCAAGAAACTGGTTTTTGTCACTTTTATGTAACTATAAGCTGCAAAATTTTAGTTGTATCATATAAACTGTTAATTGTGTATTATTAAATTTAAATTGTTCAGATACTGGTAGTTGATTTGAGTCGAAGGACTGTAATTAGTCTATGGAAAATATTTAGTTCAGGTTGTATTGTTCAAGAGCCATTACTTCAAAGTTTTTTTACTTTCCACAGGTTATTGTACAAAATGAAGGCTGAAAATTTTATGTAGAGGTTGATGGTAGTAATTCTAAAATTGGCTCTAAGAAAACTCATTTCTGAAATAATATTACGAGTTAGAAATGAGTTTTAAAAGCTTGTTTAGCTGCGCTTCCAATACTTTTAAGTTAGTATTATATACTTTTCCACAAATTGTAGAAGCATAGTAATTATTGGCATAAAATAGGCTTTTGTAAATTAGGAGTTTGCTTAAAGAAAGCTTAGATTTGGAGGCTAATAGGGAATAGATGATATTTTTAACTGCGTGAATTTAGCTTTATTTTTGATGAAATGATACTTCAATGTGAGACATTCATCCATTATAACCCTATTTAAATAAAACTAGGATTCCAGGGGATCTCTAGACTATCTCAATTTAATTTTCTTTTACAGCTGGTAAATAGGACTGCTTGAGATTTTTAGGTAGTTAAACCTTCCAGACTCTGAGTCATTTCTAAATATGAGTCATATGCTCAAATAACTTGCTGTATACAATATTATGGTCAGAGTGAATGGATAGAATGGAAGTGTCATCTGCAAAACTAATCATGATGTTTGAGTGTTGGGGTGTATCGTATATATATATATATATATATATATATATTTATAAATATAAATTATAATATTATATATTATATTATATATATATATATATATATATATATATATATATATATATATATATATATATATATATATATATAAATTAAATCAAAGGAATCAAAAATACCAGATGTTTTTTTTTTTGTAAATAATGATAGTGCATATTTATACTTATATTATTTTGGTTAAAGAAAACTTATAATTATTGTACGATCATTTTTATTCATTTATTTCATCTTTAGCTGTCAGAAGACGTAATTAAAATGCCGTAAAAACTTAAACTTTATATTCGAAACAGTAATAATTACTTTTTTGTGTATCTGCTATGAGTACATTTTTTTATTCAGGATTAAAAATGGAATTATCCTTCATGTATTTAAGACACTAGATATGTAATGTTTTATACAATGAACGTTGATATGTCTAATTTCGGATGAACCATGAATTGGGTCTTTATTTCGACTGTATATTTTTTGCATGTGATTTATTATCTCGTTTAATAGTTTGTTAGGTATTCTGTAGTTTAATTGAAAAACCATCAATCAAGTTTGGAATTGAGTATCATGCTGATAGGGCTTATAATGTCAAAACTGTTTCATAAAAATATTAATATAAAATATTTAGTCTTTAATATTTTTTCGTCTAAGATAAACAAACAGATTTTAATTTCAAAGAATAAGAATAAATGGTCTTGAATTGACGATTTTTGTACATAAAAGGCAGCAATTATATTTGACTCAAGAGCCCACAGAACTTTGAGTGCTTGAATGTATGACCCGAGTTATTTTAATTCGAAATTCCCTTTCACTTGCTGTTTGGCAGTAAGTAAACTCACCACATTTTGAAAAATTCATTTCTGAGGAAACCCGCGGGAACTAAATCGCGAATAACCTCTTTTTACGGCCTACTGTATCTGAGTCATTCACAAACAGGAAGTGTCCATTCGTTTCACTGATTACTAGTGGAAATCTTTTATATAGAATTTAAGCAATATACGGATTCACGCATGAAATAAGCTGAATAAATAATTTTGAAATTCTAATTTTTAATATTATTTAAATAGTAAAATTATTTTATTGCATTAAATCTACCAAGCATTTATTTATGCAATATATTATAATTATTGTGTTATATATATATATACACACACACACATATATATATATATATATACACACACATATATATATATACACACACACACATATATATATATATATATATATATATATATATATATATATATATATATATATAATATTTACTCAAAAGATACACAGTTACATATCTGTAAGAAATTGCTACTTGTGATATCTTTGAAAAGGAGCATCAAATAAATTTAAATCTTTTTAACGTGTTACATTTCCAGAAATTTTAATTACAGCAGATTTTGAAAATAAAATATAATACACACCTTTATATTTAAATTTATTATAAAATGATAAATATCTCCTAAATGTTCTTTCAGAGTTTTCTTTTATTATTCACAAAAATATGTCAATTTTTAAATGTGAATAAAAAATAGACAAACCACTAAAAGAGATGTTAATTACATTTTCTTACGTTATATGTCTGCTATCTTCATTATAAAAACTTAATGTAAAAGATAAATATCATTATTGTGCCAGTCTAATGTAGAAGAATTTTTGCCATTCATTATTGAGCTGCAATTAACAACAGCATTAAAATTATCATTTTTGGAAAGAAACCAGAATATATAATCTAAAAAAAATTACCCAATAAAATTTTTACAAATTTGAGCACTATATGTGTCATAGAAAAAAATGTATTCGAAATTTTCTCAAATAAAAGAAGAATATTCAAAAAAACTGCGCATTCCAACAATAACAGATTTATAAGCAAAAAAATCACAATTTTCTTCAGCAAAAAAACTATTTTTCAGAAAATACATTTTTACTGTTTATACTTTATATATCATATGTTAAAAACAGCTATATATAATATGATATAGCAGTGCTTAAAAGACAGTAATTTAATAAAAACTTTTCAATATAATTAGCAAAAACTGCTTTTTTTTGCACTAAAAAAATTTCTTACGATTATTACGGTTATTTTTAATTCAGCTAACCTTAGCACACACACACAATTGTCAAACAATTTCAAAAGAAAGTCCTTTCTGAATTTCTTTAGAATTTTTCACAGTATTCAAAGGATCATTATTTTTCTAAGCCAGCTTTATGAGTGTTAATTTTTAGCATGTGAATAACTCGTACTTATTAGAATTTTCGCACCACACTTTTGATTTCATTAATATTTACATACAAATTTAATTTTAATTCAAATTCTCTTTTAATTCTGCAAATCAAGCTCTGGCCATAACTTCACCTATAACATATATATTACTGTACAGCGCCAATATTTTTTAAGGCTAAACTTAGATGGTTTTCATCTTACATTACGGTAACCTAAGAGAGGGGAAATTCTTGGAAAACCTTTCTCCCCATAAGAATCCTGCTGTTTTATGACAGAGCGGGAGACAGCTTCCTTGTCGAGAAAGGAATTAACTTTTTCTCACTTTAGAGTACATGTACATATATGGATAGCAGAAATGGTTTCTGTAAATAATGCTGTTAGATTCTCGCCTTTTGGATTGGGAAAATGGCTATATGTATTTTAACTTTAAATTCATTATTTTCATTTAAAAGTAGATTTTAGGATTGGGATACTAAAAATATTGTTCTTTATATATTACTTACTCTTTATATATTACTTACTTTATATATTACCATTCAAATATATTACTTACTCTGATATTGAATATGGAATACCAAAAATTATTCCCAAAATTAGAGGAAACTAATTCAATACAGATTTTTCTAAATTATATTATTTTTTATTATAAAAATGTAAACTTTAACAGTAAGAAAGAAAACATGTTCACGAGAATAACACAGTATTTTAAAACAAAGTCAATCCTTTTTTAAATTATTTTGTAAGTTATATATATATATAGATATATATATATATATATATATATATATATATATATATATATATATATATATATATATATATATATATTAACGTTTTCAAACATCTAGACATTTATTTACTTTATTAGAGAAAATGTAAAAAAATATAATGAACTGAGATACGACCCATAAATATATTATACCAATAAGTGTAATATTGGCAGCTTTATAAATATTTTCACTTTATTTAAAAATTTCTCTTAGCATTGTGTTTATTAAGAATTTTAATGTATTTAAATTTTGTGAAGTTATTTTAAAGACTTTTATTTTGGAAGAATTCAATCGGAAAACAAAAATACTTTTATAACAAAATAGAGGATACTGTATAACAACATAAATATAAAAGTTGTAAGATTCATTTTTATATAAATGAAAGTTATGTTTGAGGATTAATTTTATGTACGCGAGATTTGTCTAAAAATGTTATGTTAAGTGTAAAGCAAATGCCATACTTCTGATAAGAAAGGTATGAAATTAGTAAAATATTAAGAATGAGAAAAACATTGGATGAGATTTTGGTATTAAAAGAAAGTAATAATAGTAGAGTACTTCCAAGACTAATGTCTCAATTAGAAAGCCTCATAAGACCATTATCTTTTTATGTAAAAAGTTGAAGCGCTTATATATTTTTAAAGATTTCAAACTGTATTTTATTCTTTCCTCTTCACACACACAATGAAAATAAAATATATGAGTTCCGGCTTTCATTCACGCAGAAATAACCGTTTACGGTTCAGTTATAAATAAATAATTTTATTTTATGTGGATTCTTAGTTGCTCTAAAAATATAATATTTTATAATAATCAAAATATTAAATTCTATCAAAATTGGATCGATTTTATAATTTTTTTACTGATACACACTTTGTGAATTTATACAATTAACCAGCATGTATACGATATGAACGTTGAGAATCGACAGTGTTATCCATTATCAAAATGACATTTGACAGCTAGATTAAAATGATTTCCATCCATGTATTATCATCACATACCGATCATATGGTGCCCTTGGCTTTATGAAATAATTATGTAAAAAATACATTTATTCTTTACCTAAAATGGCTTTTAATTGTTAAAATATCTTCTTCCCGTGTTTTCACTCCGATTACTCGTCAATCTCGTCTCGGAGAGTAAATTTCAAACCTGCAAATGCCTTTTTAACCTTAACTTCTTTAACGAGAGATTTCAAAACCACCATTTAGCTTCAATCAAGACAGCATAGATAATTATATAGATATAATTTCCCAGAAATCTAAACTATCATGTTTTACATGGAATTTTCGTTAATTGTCACAAATATTTAAAATGAATTCAATGTCTTTTAGGTTAAAAAAAAAATATGTGATTTATTAGGGGTTTTTTTTTTTTTTTTTTTTTTTTTAAGAAGTCTGCAATTGTTTTCACTTTCAATGTCTTCATTATAAGATTATTCTTTTTCTTTTATATGATTGAACTGAACTTTCCCAAAGATTGTAATTTATTCCAAATATTCTTTAAATGTTTCACAACTTGCACTTTTTGTGACATGAATGGAAAATTTGTTTACGCGGCTCCAAATAAACTGCTCCTACTAGTTTTTTTACTTTCCATTAATATTGTTTTCTTGTTAGACAGCTGATTATGTAAAATATATGCTAAAAAATTTTTTTTAAATATCAGGACTTTATTTTGCAATGAGTCAAAATTTCATAAAATTATATATATATATATATATATATAATTCAATAATTTCAAAGTAGCTTTCATTAAGAACTGTATGTGGTGGGTGTCACATACAGAATTTTCGTTAATTGTCACAAATATTTAAAATGAATTCAATGTCTTTTAGGTTAAAAAAAAAAAATATGTGATTTATTAGGGTTTTTTTTTTTTTTTAAGAAGTCTGCAATTGTTTTCACTTTCAATGTCTTCATTATAAGATTATTCTTTTTCTTTTATATGATTGAACTGAACTTTCCCAAAGATTGCAATTTATTCCAAATATTCTTTAAATGTTTCACAACTTGCACTTTTTGTGACATGAATGAAAAATTTGTTTACGCGGCTCCAAATAAACTGCTCCTACTAGTTTTTTTTACTTTCCATTAATATTGTTTCCTTGTTAGACAGCTGATTATGTAAAATATATGCTAAAAAATTTTTTTTAAATATCAGGACTTTATTTTGCAATGAGTCAAAATTTCATAAAATTATATATATATATATATATATATATATATATATAATTCAATAATTTCAAAGTAGCTTTCATTAAGAACTGTATGTGGTGGGTGTCAAAATTTTAATTTCACCAATTAACATTCTGCTAAATAACAGTCTAATACAAATAATAATCTACTAAGGATGAGGTAATATGTTTTCATTTCAATAAGGACTTTAAAATATATGTAGAAATCCTCATTGGAATGCATTGGATGCAACTGGTTTATAGTGAAAATGAAAGAATAGAACCGGTGACAGTTGAACGGGATTTTTAATTTATTCTTTAGTTGACTATTTACTTCTAATTGACCGTTGTATTTAATCCGCACGAATTCATTCTAACTGTTACAAATTTTTTTACGTCTCCTGACCAATTAGACTAGGATGCTGGTTATTATGCGTAAATTACCATTGCTTACTTAAGGCGTAGCATGCTCATTATATTTCCAACTGAAAATCTGCTATTTGTCTCTCTAAGCAGTTTATACAAACATCTGTAGATGAGCGCATGCTGAGTTGCGAAAAAATATAACTCATCGATATTTGTCTTAAAATATCATCTATTCTTTTAATTTATTCAATTAAGTCAAATCTGCCTTCTGCAAGCAATTTCATGCGAGACTGAAATAGAAAAATGTTATTGAGCAATGAAAACAGGAAATTAGGACGCAATTTACATGTAATAACAATTAAATGGTTGACGTTAAATTAAAATATATATATATATACATACATAATTTGATTACAGTAGCAAAATGGCAGATGATGTATCGAAACGAAATAAATTTATATTATTTTCGGTTCTTTCCGACGAAAATAACGGCTTTCTTCGGTTTTTGTGGTTCAGTTCTTGTTCAAACAGTATAGAAAATTTTATTGTGTTGTATGAAGTAAGTTTTAGAATTTCCTTTATAATATTTTATTTATTTAATAAAATAAATAAAGCATATATATTATATGTTTCATTAATTCTTATATGAAAGGCTAAAAATTTTAAAAAAATTGAAATTAAAGGTACAAAATATAATTACTACCGTTTTCCCGGCGTGGATACTGTAACTTTGGAACAAATTACGAGACTATGTGTTAAATATTAATAAAGATATTGAGTATCCATTAAACATTCTCCTTATCATGCTGCGACTTATATAGAAATAGTATGATACGATAAGTAGAATTTTTATCTCCCTTTTTGTATAAATCTTCTTTTTGGATTAAGTACAAAATATAATACATCCATTTCAAATCAGAACCTTTCGATTTGGAGATCTTGCGCATCCTGATTATTACATATTTTGGATTCTTCAAATAGATTTCTTTCTTTTCTATAAATAAATTAGATAGGCATACTTAAGATACGTCAAATAGACGTTCAGTGTTCCTCTATACTTATAAACTAGTAGAGAAGAACATTATTAATCATTTTATTACTCGGTAACACAAAGGTATTTTCAGATCTACTATATCAAGCTCTTGTACATTAAAAACTTTTTGCAACACTCTCCCTAATCTTTAATTAACAATTTTAAACATTTGATTTCCTTAGAGATCACAAACAAATTAAAAGGAAATTATTATAAGATGTTTTTAAAGGAATCAGATACAAGCAGATGTAACTCTGATATTCCATATCTAAAATTTAATAAGTATTTTAAAAATTGAAAATTTTAAAGAATAGATTATTATTTGCAAAAATATCTTGAAGTTTATTTAAAGTAAAAAGAACTCTCAGTTTAATTCCGAAATACATTAAGTGATTGGAATTTAAAAGAGCTATTTAACAAAATATAGAAGTTAAAAATCAGGATATATATATTTAAAATAACGTCAAAAAATATTAAATCATGAAGATGGAAAGGAATATTTTATCTATGTAAATATGAGGAAAATAAAAAAATTACAGCTTGACAACTTTAAACTATGCCACGATAGGTTATTAGCTTTAAAAACTTTTTATTTTTGCTGATAGAATAAGAAATAATTAAATCAATAGTTCATATATAGGATGTTTGCTATTGACTCAAGTTTTGTAAGGGAAGAAAAGCTATTGAAAAACTAATAAATGAATTACAATCTTAATAAATTAACTGAATATTATTAAAATGAAATTTACAAAGCTTATGCTCGTTTATACAAGCAATTAAAATGATATATACATACATTTTTAATAATTCGTGTTTCCAATTTTATATTTAAACATTTTATTATTTTTGACCATTTAATGAAAACCTAAAATCATTCAATGTGTGTGCGAGGCAATGCATAATATTTTAGATGATTAATAGTAAAATTATTAAAAACCGTACTCTAAAATGAATGTTTTCCTCAATATCAGCGGAAGAAGGGAAATCTATTCTTTCTCAATGCCTGACAAGGTCGTCAAAGTGGTATTCCGGTGTCGGTTTCAGTGACCATTTGAAGTAGCTTCCTCCGCCCGTGCTCTAAAACTTCGGGGTAATTTTATGTAGCTACTCATTAACGAAACAGGTGGTGGGACATAGAAAGCACCCTTTCTGGTATTGAATACAAAAGGACTCATGGCGTTAGTACATTTATCTTCGTAAGGAAGTAAAACATTTTTTCAAAGAAAATATTTGACCCAAGAACAATTCACATAATAAAGAATGCATTAATTTTAAGTATGTATCATTAATAAATGAAATATAATAATTTTAAATACTTGTAATTAAACAGATGAAATTTTCATGTAAATCTTGAATATTGACTCAAATAAAGATTTATTTTGTGTGAATTTTTTAAACGTTTGTAATTTATTTTATTCTCAAAGAACTTCTTAAGGAAAACCTGCATTTATTTTAAAATTTCTTTAAATCAAATATTTTTTATGTGGAACCTTATCAAGACATAACTAGTACAGTATTTCCATATTTCTCTAGATTTTCATTTCGCATGAGTATATTATTTTGATGCGCTTGAAGTACATAACCACACAGAGAAATTACTATTTTTAGAAATAATTTTCTCCTTTTGCAATCGGACTCGATACTAAATCACTCAACTATTTTCTAGTAATGATCTGGCATTTAATGTCTATAGTTATCCAATACTGTTAGCTTCAAAAGATAGTAAGTGTTTGAAAAATTTTTGTTTTAAAACCTTTTATTAAAGTTAGAACGTAAATTAATGCTTCAATAAAATATACAGAATTATGCAAATTTATTGTATATAAGAAATAAAAAGATATTGTGTGTAAGAAAATCAGCTGAATACTATTAATTTTTTTATTTCATTATAATAAGGTTAAATATAGCTACATATGGTTAAGATTCTTTCTTTGTATAAAGAGAATAGAATATTCTAAATTAAGGTTTAGTATATAACATAATTTAAAAATGATGGCGAAAAAGAATAAAAATTTGCACTTAATATGTTTCTTACAATTCCTGTGAAATGTGAAAATTCCTTAATCATGCAAATGATATTAATTTACACATTTTTAGTATTTACTTCAATTATTTTTCAATATCTAATATGATTGCTATAGTTTATGGTTTCATGTTTGAATGAAAATTATAAACTATAGCAATCATATTTCATGTGTGTGTATGTTAAAATACTTTTATATTTTTCATTTTTGAAATATATTTTTAAAATAAATACGATGCAGTGTTTTTTATGAGTTTCAAAATTAAATTTTTACAATAAATTTTAATACTTTATCAAATAAATACAATTTTAAGTGACGTGTATATACCTGACATGAAATAACAATAAGAGAAATCAGCTTTTTC
>JAHZMJ010000039.1:0-124999 GCA_030067965.1 Latrodectus elegans
CAAATCGGAAATGTTAAAACTGATTTGGAGATTCCAACAGTAGTCTCTAATATTTTAATTTTGAAAAAATATATATTTTCTTATAATGATAACATTTTAAACGTTCAAAAATCTTTATTTTTCAACATAACTATCATTTCAGTCAATGAAATTTTGTAACATTTATCCTATCTGCTCGCCACTATGTACATTTGGAAATGATGGATTTCATATTTCAGTTTCGTAATCTGAGCCGAAATATCTTAAGATTAAAAATTGCTTCAAAGTGGTTTCATTATTTTACAAAACTTCTCACTGTTTATTGTTGTGCTATTAACAGAAAATTGAATATAGTACTTCCTTTTGGTCTCAAACCGTAATAGTTCTCACTTTTCCAATATATATTTTTGTTCATTTGCGTATCACAATGAGAGATGCTGCCAGTCTCCCGATTATCGTTTTACTTCAGATGCAAAATGAAATGCCCATGCTGTATAATTCGTATCTGTAGCTCCCTTCATCCCCACAAAGGAGGAAAAATTTGCCATAATAATGAACTTGATGACATTTGTAGTTTATTGGCAGTAAATGTGGTTCACATTTTGCAAGATATTGCACCTTTCAATATTGCAATTTGTTCGTTAAGATTCTAAGCAAAGAGGATCGGCAAATTACAAGAATTAAAATTTCGACTGTGATGCTTGTCTAACTTGAAATTAATGGCCTATCATTCCTTTCTTTGAAATGAATTTAAGTAAGGTTTGCTATTAATGCAAAATCATTTCCAAATAGTTTCTTCCTCACAAACAAGACAATTCGTTCACTTCTATCAAGTGGAAATAAATATCAACTGACTTTCCATTCAAATTCAAATTGTTTAAAAATCGAATACTTAAGTGATTTTTTTTAAATTTTAAAAATAATCAAAGAAAGCTTCATTTTGTATGGATGCCAAGCCAAGACTGAGTTTCCGATCAAAGTAAAAGCGTTTATTTCTTTAGGGAAAAGGAAGTACCGCTCATTATAAAATAGCCTATTAAATTACACTAATAGTTTGCCTACGTCTTCAATATTGGCGCAACTGCCCATTTTGTACTTTGCACCATAAAACCCAACCAACCAACCTATGTTTTCAATTATACGAGAATTTTTTTTTATATCCGTAGAGTAACTCAAAATTCTTGCGGTAAGAACTTTATATTTAGCCTTTAATTTAATAAAATTCAATATAAAAAAATTCGAAATAATATCGAATTAAACTATGCAAAAAATGATTAAAATAGAAAAAAATATATTTCTGAGCTATTTTGAATGCTTATATAATTTATCCTAAAATTTGAGTACATATGCAAGATTTTATATAAAACACATTTATGCAGAAAATATCGTACTTCCCGATGAAAAATACTAAATCGTGATGTACGATTATTTTTGTTTGTTTTGGAGACCCTTGGATTATATTTACTCGTATTTCCTGTTCTAATTGCTGCTTATTTTGATTTTCATTTATTTAAAGACAAATTGATTTTATTAACTTGAGAAATGAAAAATTGAGGAATATTTTATGCAATAAATATTCGTAGTCAAAATTAAGGTTCACTGAGTTTACCGCGATTTAGGGTAGGGAAGTAGTCTTCAAGTTCTGAATTCAATCCTAGTCACTATTGATCAACGTTAAATTGATTTTGCGGTTCTTCTTTCTGCATGAATGTCTGTTTGTATTTTTATCACGAGTCCTCATTTTTAACATGAGAATGTGCCCCACCCTATATCAAGATATATTTAGAAATGCAATTACGTAGTTGATATTTAAAAAAAACCTTACAACCGTTTTCTGTATTTAAAATGGTAATATGTGCAGGTGCAATTAACTTACAAGAATGGACTGTGTTTTTCGGAGTATAAGGTTTAAATTCATGTTACTGATGAACAACAGAAGGTGCAAGTTGATTTTCTGTAATTCACCACTCTATTGGTTGCTCGACTTTTCAATGCATGTGAAGTTGAGAACTGAATTATATTTCCAGTTTTCTTCCATGATACTCATCACACACACACACACACACACAATACAATTCTTAACACTGCTAACTGAGGCGTGACAGAATAATTTTATGTCAAATAGTTTAACATCATGCTTTGAGAATCCTTTACTTTTTGTTGAACAAAGTTTGAATATTACTTCACAAATGAATGACGATAATGATAAAATTTTTCCTCTTTCTTGATGATATTACATCTTAATGGTTTCTTTCAATAAAGCTGTGCCACTGAGCTTGCACTGTGTAAAGATGATTCAGAAATATGAAATATACTGCATCTTACTTTGATGGTCTCACTATCATTAAATCTCAAACTGGTAAGGTATGAATGCTGTAACGTTGATTAAAAAAATCTAAAAGCCGGATATATATAACATAGATAATTCAAATGGTTTTCCTATTTTTGAGTTAAACTATGAGTTAGGACTACTCTAAATTATGTGATTTAAAAAACAACAATTTGCATCAGAATATAGGAGCTGCTCTGTAAACATATCTCTCATTCAACATGGGATATATAGTTGCAAAAATCAAGGAAAGAAGTCAATTTTATTTGTGTAGCAGTTGAGAAGTTGATAACTCTGTGTCTGAAGAACAAACTTTAAACAAATGCAGTAATTCAACTCAATTCTTAATATTCTAGGTTATAGAAAACATCTATTAAGTATACTATAACAAGATATGATTAATCTAGAGGCAGAAAAAGCAAAAATAGATTAAAATAGAGAGAGAGAGAGAGAGAATGATCTATCTTAATGAAATATACCATGAATAAAAAATAATATTCTGTATAAAATTTATAGTGATTTATCGATGCTATAAACACAGTACAAAATAGCACTACAAAATGAATTTTAATAAAATTAAAAAAACTATTGAAAGAAGATTATTAAAGCATATACAAAGAGTAGCAGTAAGGCAGTGTCAAAGCACAATTTTACATTAAATGATTATTTTGTTTAATTTAAAAGGAATTCATCACACTCACTTAATATACTTGTTCAAAAAACTTCGCTAGAATTTTATTTATTTCTTAATATGAAAAATAAAACCTGGATTATGTCACAAAACTTTTTTAAGGAGAAAAAAGTCTTTTCACATACTCCAAAAATTTCAAAGTAAGAGAGAGGCTTTTACATTTATTTACTTCAGTGTTGCAAAGTTAGTAGAGTTTAAAGTTACAACAAATTGAACACCACAGTAATTGCTCATAGCATCATTATTTGTATTCATAAACTTATGTTCTTTTTTTTGGTAAATGTTTAAACTGGTGTCGTATATTTCAGCTTTTTATATTAGTTTTTTATCTTAAATTTTATAAAATAAATTCTTAAATAAAATTTATCAAAAAACATGAAACTCATAATAATAAATCTGAAATCTCCTATTTTAACTCTTAAAATTTGTTAAAATAATATAATTTTCATTCTATTTCTCTATGTGAAAAATAAGCATAAAAACCATACTGATAAGTTAAAAATCTCTTATTTAAGCATTTCAATTCTTTTAAAAACTCTAAAGTCATTTGAATTACTAAATATCACTGTAATTGCTAAGCATTTTTCTGTGTATTTCATTTTTAATTGTTTTTCCTGAAAATAGTTTCTAACAGATAAATGCAAAGTTGTACAGTAATTAAAATAAGAAAAATGGATAAATATAAACATAGGTTATGCATTTCAAGTTAAATTTATTATTATGAAATTTTAATTTAATTGGGTAGTAAACTCTGGCTATGGAAAAAATATCAAAATACGCAAAATTTCTTTAAACTCGAAATGGTTGTTAACAAATCCAATATTTTAAAATGCATAATTATTCTTCTTGAGATAAATCACACATATGTTTTATAATGAATTAAAAATGCAAGCTCTGTAAATATATATAAAAATAAAACAAATGTCTTAAAAAACTTAAATACTTTTATTCAAGTTTAATGTTGCTTAAATGTATCATTGGCCAAATGCATGTAAAAGACGCAAGATCTGAAAATATACGTACAATACAGATTTTAGATATTTTAGATCTTATATAGCGTTTTTCCTTTTAAAATCTAAATGCAAGAACAATATACCTGGTGAAAACATTGCAAGTGACACATCCTAATAAAGGTCATCCACAGAGCTTCCGAATTAAATACGGGCTAATAGACTCAGACATATCAAAGTGAACATTGGGGAAAACCCATGGGGTGTGTATCACATGATGTATTTGTGTCACAACTGCCGGGTCCATTTGTATGCAAAATGTTTAAAAAATTACAATACAAAAGTTTGACTTTAATGCAATTATACAAATAAATGAAAGATTTGTTCATTAATTTGAATAATATATGATGCGGTATTCATCATTCTTAAATATTTTCATCCACGGAATTTTTTGTTTTAATAAAAATAATTTATAGCTATTTCAATGTAAATAATACCGTATTTTGTAAAAATTTTATTCTAGGTCTTGGTGTTATAAAATGGTTAAATGATGCAAATGTTTCTGAAGTTTATGGGTTAATTATTTTCATTTGATAGGAAAGGTATTTTTGTTGATAATATATTATTATAATGAATTTTATAATTTCAGGTAAAAGAAATTATTACATAATTTCCTTAATTTATTTCCAGTAAATTTAATCAAGTACCAAAGAAACTGGTATAGGTATACATATACAAATTATGAAAGTATGCAATCAATCAAAATTGGAATGTACTAAATAGCGTTTGTATAAGGCAATAGATATTTGGTAAAACAGTTAGACCGATAACCACTGGTGCAGTGGCATGATATCAATATTAAAGAGACTGAACCAGGCACTATAGTCGGTGTACATGAAATAATATATTGTATACCTGCGATACAGAAAAATTTTGATTTTTCTCATAAGACCATTTCATAAGTGCTTTATGAAAATCAATTAGTCGATAAAATATCAAATCTGAGACCCAGATAAAGGACCAAAGAGAATGGTACCATTGATGATTGAGGAGAATTCTTAAGTGAGATCTGGGTATCCAATTCTTCATCTAATTTCTGGGAATTCCAGTATCAAGAAATCTGCAAATATCAGTGTGTGAACTGTTTAGTAGATAAACATTAATACAGGCTTTCCAAGCTGAAGGTCCAGATTTGCTTCGCTGCTGACAGCATTGTCCAGAGTTTTCCACCTAACCTCAACCTATCAACATTGTGATTCTATCATCAATGTTGGAGATTGCCTGGTATGACCAGGCAAATTATTATTATTAAGCATTTTCTATTCCCCCAAACTGAGGTAGAAGTTGATTTTACTTCTCCCAAACAGAAGCACAAGGGAATAGTGAAGATCTTCTATAGTTTCGATTGTAAAATTTGATGGAGAGCATTTCATGACTGGAGTAACGATAATTTATTCCTGTTTTTCTAGGAGAATCAATATGGGGGTCCACTTGGTAAAACTTACAGCAACTGGGCAGAGAAATATACAGTTTCAAGCAGTTGTGATCTGTTAAGCATGCTGAGGCAAATATGTGACTGTGGCATATTACATATTTTCCCTTACTTTATTTTGGAAACATTTCATCAATGATTAATTTCTTGTTTATCATAAGTTCGTACACAATTTGACAAATACTAATTCGTTATCATCATGTTAGTTCAGATATAATTTGAGTTGATTTTTATATCCTTATTTCACGTATTATGTTTAAAATGTTCCCATTATATGATTTGCGGTAGAATTTTACCTTATAAAACATTTATGTTTAATTTTATTACTTAAATAACACTTGTAATAATTTTTCACTTAATTTAATTTGTGTTCTTCGCAATTGTATGGTCACAAAGTCAGGTTTTTCCGTAACTTGTTTATTATGTATTTATAAATTTTTGGTATATCAGCACTTTATAAGAAAGTATCAATGCTTACTTCAAAATGTAAGCCATTTTATGGCTTAGATTTGGTAAAATTTTTCTAGTCTGTTCTTTGTTAAAAGACACTAATTAAAATTATTTCATATTGGAGGGGGACCAAGAATCAAAACTTTCATTGATGTGTCTAAATCATTCTAATGAATCCAATTTTAATATTTTGCTAATGTATTTTGATTGACAATTAATTGTATTTTCTTTCAAAATAGGCATTTTAGTTCTTTTAAACACCAATAATTAATGCTTTAAAAGAAACTTATTGTTTTTTAAGGCTTTTGATATATTTCTTGAAAGTCGCATATTATCCATGATAAAATAGGTTACCTAATAATTATATATATATATATATATATATATATATATATATATATATATATATATATATATATATATATATATATATATATATATATATATATATATATATATATATATATATATATATATATATATATATTTGAGAATACTTAAAAATGTGCTTGCAATTCCCATTTCCCTTTATCCACAATATAATGCTTAGGAAAATAGTTTATGAAAATACAGTTTGAATATGTTATGGCTAAGCGAATAAATGTTACTCCTGAATAATTATGTGATATATATGATGAGAAGAATGAAAAGAAACTAACTCAGTTGTCTTCAACTTAAAATAAAAATATCCTTTATTTATTTTTATACTTCATAAAGACAATGATTTTAGTCAGCTGATGAAATTTGATACAGTATAGCTACTTTTATATACCAAATACATACTCACATTTAGCTATGTTCAATTACAATCATTAAACACATACGTGTGTACACATCTAGAATCAGTTGTTCTCAAAAATAGGTGATATTTTTCTTAAAGCCTTCTTAAATCCTTCTAACATTTAGGCAACAATAAACAATGAGTGAATTTGTTCACAGTTATAATCACATATTATGTAAGTGCATAGTATTTTAAAGCTCTTCCACAAAATAATTCACAAACATTTCACAGAAATATATTTCTAATAACATTATACTAATCACAATTAGTCTTATGTAAACTACATAACAAAGAGTGCATAGATAATATATTTTAAAACACATCGTGCAATAAAATGCAACACACATGTATTTCATAAAAGACACAAATTTGAAACTCTATGGGCACAATATTTAGTATTTTAATAATCAAATAAATTTCGAAGGTGTACACTTTATCATTTTAAAAACTGTAATAACTAAGGGTAGCATAACATATTTCTGAAGTCAGTAGTGTTTAAAGGCAGCAGTAAAAATCAATACAAATTACAAAATAATACAAGTTTAAAAAAATATGTGCACAAAAAAATCAAAAACATTTACTTTGATTAAACTATATTGAGTTTATATTAAAAAATTATTCTCAGCTTTGTTATTTGTCGTTGATATGATAGAAAAGCTGTAGAGAATTAATGAGTATGATTGGAGATAGACATGAAATAAAACACTATATTAAAAACTTATCTATTAAATCATAAGCAAATAAAATAAGGAATGAAAGTTATTGCGATACCAAGCAACACAGCAATATTCATCAACATTATCTCGATGATTTTTTTACATTAGTAAAATCGTAGAATATTGAATATAGAAAATACAATGTTCAATGATATTAAAAAATAATTTTAGGATTCAAAATTTATGTTAAATATTTGATGTGGTTACATTGATTTTCATTAAAAATCTAGCTCATATTAATGCGCTTTAATAAATATTATTTTTAATACAAGTTAAAGTTGTCGCTACTTTTGACATATTAATGAATTTTTGAGATATTGCGAAAACAATACTACCGAATAAATATTTGTGAATATCCATAACGATTATTCATTTTATCAATTATAATTTCAAATTGATTTCTTTGTCTCTCTACTGTCACTTTGTACACGAGGGTTAATTGGACTTGCAGTTTAAAGTAGACTCCAAACCACTACGAACATCCCCAACGAGGTGAGAATCAAACATATACACTACTGAATTTCAAAGATTCTTTTTTTTTTTCTATTTAATTTACCACTTTAAATGATGAAGTGTCACTCTCCTAAAGAGAGTAGTGTAAGCGCGTCTATCAAAGATTGAATTTCTATCTTAAAGATTGGTTGAGTTTGGTCAAAATGAAAGAGTAAAATTTCACCCCTTCTGAGTGCAATCCACTACATTTTTAAGAGTGTAATTCTAAAAAATTATTTAATATTTTTACTAGTATTCATAGTTATAAATGTAAATAGTTTCCTGAGAAAATAACTGATTTTTTTAAACACTGTCATTTCATTTATTTACTTCAGAGAAGTATATTTGCGAAAAACTAGTAATTACCACATTTTGTAGTTCAGCTTCTCATATTAAAGTGTCATTATGAAGCATGCTAGTTTTATCCTATTCAAGAATCTAAAATTGGTTATAGATATTTATATTTACTCTCCTAATTTAGATAAATAATGATAAATAGCACTTCGTAGCTTATAGATTAATGGTAATGATTTCTTCTTACAGTTGGCCACACCTTTTGAATTCAATATTTATCAACTTTAAATAGATAAGATACACTTTCGGTTACTAAATATTGTACTTAATATTTAGCTACGTTGAAAAACTTTAATTTTAATTTTTCTGAATAGAATTATGTTACGTAGAATGTAAAGAATGAGCAAAATTGTTTGTCTGATATATATTATCTATATTATAACATCAATGAAAAGATGTATTAAAATATAAAACTTGATATTCTATGAGGCAGAGTAATGATTATACAAATTCGCATTTATTTCTATGACACAATTACAAATTAGATAATCCGTAAAACCATTTAGGACCATTTTTTAAATCTAACATTTGGCTGTGAAATTAAACTTAATAAGTACAATTAGTTATACGTGAATATAAATATGAGTAATCAATGAGGTGCTACTTAGACGATGAGAAACATTTTTTAGAAACAATGCGTGTCATTCATATGTCTATTTTAAAACATAAAATTTACTTTAGGTAAATTACATCAATTATCGATAGTAAAACTATATACCTTTTAAAAATATTAATTGGATATCATTGATTAACTTAATACTTCAAAAAAGAACACTTAATTTTCTAATATATCATACTAATTTTTATATGGGAAGGAACTTGTTAAGAATTGAATTGGTTTCGTCTTACATTATATATTTGTTTAAGGAATCATTTATGTGTTTATTTATGTTATCATTTGTATAGTATTAATTAATGCTCAAACTACTCTATGTAGTCACATTACCGAACACACAATTTACGGTAATTTTAATAATTTAAATCCTATGGTTGCAAAAGAACGTTAAACCTGATTTAAAGCGAAATTTTAGAATGAAATTAGAATATTTTGCTTCAGCATCACTGGTATTGTTTTGCAAATTAAAACTTCATTTAATAATACTGATAAACTGCTATTGTTACAGAGCAATTTATTTTAACAACAAGTAATAAATTCTTGTCAATTTTAATTAATCTTCTACTTTAAAAGTAATATCGTTGATAAGATAAAAACTAACCACCCATACATTCACAATTGAGGTGTCCTGTTTTAACCTAACTTACACCAACCAACAAACCATGTTTTGATAAAGTGTGCATGAAAAAATTTTACACATTAACAAGAACTACTATTAATGAAAAAAATTCCTAGATCATATGAGTCAATGAATAAATTTAGAAATTATAAAGATCAATAAAAAATTTTAAGCCAAAATGCAAACTTTAAAAAAAATTAGGAAACATTAATTAACATTTTACTATTTTCACTTTTATGATGATATATTCCAATGTAAATATTATTGGATGTTAATTGTTGTTAATAACACCAACACTAGAGCCAAGAAATCAATATTTTTCTCAAATATTCTTTGAAATGAATGAAATGTTCAAAATGGTTTATTAATATATTCGTTATAAAATCATGGAATACAAGATTATATTAAGTTCTTATTTTGTGATGCTACAATTTCTAGAATACTCCCGTAAGTTCAATACCTCTTTAATTGTATATAATAATTTTAAAACATTTTCTAACACTACCATTATCACCTTGTTGTGACTTAACTACAAGGCACAGTAACATTTCACACTGTACTTAGATGAATTCTTGCTACTTTTTCGTAGATCACGAGCAATAATATTGTAAGAGTTGACTAGTTAAAAAATCTTTTATAGAATCTATTCTTAATATAATAACTTTAATAAAAGGTTCAATGTTTATTTTTAATGAAAACAATCATATTCATATGTTTTTATAAGGAATCGCTACGTGTAAGATGAAATAAAAAATTACATAAATATTTGAATGTTTTGACGGATGAGAAAAGTATAAAAATGTTGATTTGCTTAAGACTTCATCATAAAAGTGTTATTTACATTCTATTCTTCTTAAAAGACTATAAAGTGAAAAATATTATATATCAAATAGTACTAGAATAAGCCAATAATTTTTAAAATTGAAATCAATAACTAAATATTCTACTGTAAGTGCAAGAATAACATATATAATTTCGGAAATAATACATAGATTAAATTTTAAATCAACTTTAAAATTATAAAATTGTAATAAATCACACTATTTGAAAATGTAACATCAAATATGAAGAAGCATCTTTTAAAACGATATAAAATACTTAAATTAAGCAATTTAAAATTTCTTTCTTTTAAACAGAGTTCCAAGTTTATTTGCAAATAATTTTATTCTGTATTTTATAACCACATTATTAACATAAAAAATTCAATTATAAGGTTAACTGGACATTTGTTTTCTTCTGAGAATTTAAAAAATTAGATTTACCTATCTATGATTCAGTTAAGGTCCCGTTATATGAAAACAATTTTGGGGAAAGGGCCGAAGTAAAATTAAAAAATAATGCCTTTGCGTTAACTGAAATGCTCAAATCGAAAATATTTTTAGTCAGCCTGCCCATACTACATAATAAACTGCTATGTTACGTTCTAAATGCTCTAATCCTGTTAAATTGAGGAAATTAAAATAAATTTATCTAAGTTTAATTTCTGTTTCTTTTAAAAAATTAAAATATGAAGTTGCTTCCGTCACTTTTCCTTTTTGTTTCACTTTAAAAGTAAAAAAAAAATTTAAATCCTTTTAGGTAAAATAACACACAGGCTAAAAAGATTGAATTTTCCTTTTAACTATATAGTTTTTGTTGTTGTAATCAGCATAAACATAAAATATAGTTTGATTAAAATCACAGGATTTATAACTTAAAAACTTTCACATGGTAACTACGAATACATTGTTTTCATGGTGCACATTGTTTAAATAGTTTAAGACAGAAACGATATAAATTGCTCCATTTTTCCTTCTCTTGTTTATTTCCTACATATTTCTTATTTAGTAGCTGTCATTTGGGTTTTCTAAATTCCTTTTATTCTTGTGCATAAGAGATCTTTGAAAATTTTATAAAAAATTTTTACAGATTTTTTTTTATTTCCCTGAAATGTATGTAGCATCAATAATTGCTGCCAACTATTTTTTCTCTACTAGCCTTTCGCACAGATTTAATATTTCAAAATAATTATCACAGTCTCTAAAAAAGGAGGATAGCTTAGGATGATGATAATTTTTTTAAAAAGATGATAACTTTTTGATGCATAATTTATTTATCTCAGACAGCCTTGAAAAATCTTTCGGAATTTATTTAAGATTTATAAAAGTAATTAGAATTAATTCCTTCGAGAAAAGAAGAATAACTTTGTTCTAAGGCATGTATTTGCATGAATTTTTTTAGACAAAAATATATTTTTTAAGAAAAGACTATGAGCTATTATTTACTAACACAAGAAAGGTTACTTAAACACGAGGAACAAGTAAAATTTCAAAGTATTTGAACTTTTTCTTTAAATGATATTGTTTTTTGCTTAAACACCAATATGTTATAAGAAAGACAGTATAGAATGATATTGCTCTGCTACAAACTTTTACAAACACATTACCATAAAGTAAACTTATCGTTACGATGAACTAGCTCCTGTTTATCTACTAAATTTATATTCATTAATATCGGGTTTCTCTTTTATTCTAAACTTCATCCTTAGAACAGCTCCGATTTATTTAAGGAAAATTTTGAAATATATTCTAGTTTCGTAAACATATTGCTTTCAGAAAAGTCGTAATGATACAGCTAACTAGATCCTTTCTCACTACTAGATTTATATTCATTCATATCAGGCTCTTTCATTCTAAACTTCATTTCTCGAAAAACTCACACCTATTTCAGAAACTTTTTAAATATATTCTGATTACGTAAACATTTTGTTTTCAGAAGTTTTAAATATAATTTAGTTGCGTAAAAATGCTACTTTTCTTTATTGTAGAACTCAACGTACAATCATAAATGCAGATAAAATATCTCACATATTTGTTTCATAAAATGTTTTAAAAACTACATCAATTTTACGTCGCTTATATATAATATATTTATAATCTATTTTATGAGATGTATTTCCTATTTTAAAATCAAAATTCATATTTAAAGTATTTTGCTTAGACTGACTTGCTATTACTGTTTGTAATAAAAATAGTATGTTATTCTTATGGCAAAATGAATCAAATAAAATTATATTCTGTATATTATTCTGAACTAAAGAATATATTTTTCGTTCTCCATTAATTATTCAGTGTTGTGATAAAAGATTTGCTATTGACAAATTAAATATATTTAATACAATATCATGCAGTAGAAATATGCATGAATTTGTAAAAGAATAATTTTGTACTTTATTGTCTCTAAAACTTTAGTTAAATTAGTGAAGTTTTCAAATATTTAATTTCGATTAGAAATGTGCAGCAATTAACTAATAAAATTTTATTAATAAAATTTTCTTTTTTTCTCTAAATTATTAATTAGTGTTTTAATAACTGATTATGCAATAGCTATTTTCACTACTACTTCCATTTTTGTTAAAATTTATATTTGGATGCTTCTTTTTTTAGTACAATTTAGTCTTAGAAAACTTTATTCAATTAAATACTTATTAAGAAAGAATTTTAATCGAAAATCTTTACATTTAGGTATGTAACATCATACAACTTAAAAATATTATTACTAAAACTATGTGTAAAATATTTAAAATTCAGAAACAAAACTTAAAACTAAACTTTTAATTTGTTCACGTTCCCTGGATAGTAAATTACAAATTAATCAGAACTTTCTAGAAATACCAAATTAAACTTAGCTGTAAAATTTTGATATGTTTAATCATTTATAAATACCTAAAAATAGAAAAAATTACTGAGATTAATTGTGAATAAATTTTAGTTTCTAGAGTTCCAAGCATAATTTTTACAAAGTATACTTTCTACAGTCTGAAATCTAGAAACTAAAAATTTCTATCAGCCAATCTGATCGGAAATGTATAGATTCCAGTACAAGATTGGATTTAGATAATAAGCAAAAAATTCCCTGAAGCAAATTATTTACTGAAGACAATGGTGATGATTTACTGAGATTAAATATAAGTTCTCTGTTACAGAATTTAGCAATAAGATGAAGATTTGAAAACACTTCTTTTCTATCAAAAAGTTTATATAGCAGAATAAAAGTTTTTAACTTCAGATCAAACAGTGAAAATAGTGTTCTACATTTTCAATAAGTATCTTGCAGTGTCTAGTTTTTGTTTCAAATATAGCTTTGTGCATAAGCAGAAAAATTGGAGAATGGACATATTATTAAATTCAATGCATATGAAAGATTTATTTTATACAATATATATATATATATATATATATATATATGTGTGTGTGTGTGTGTGTGTGTGTGTGTGTGTGTGTGTGTGTGTGTGTGTGTGTGTGTGTGTGTGTGTGTGTGTGTGTGTGTGTGTGTGTGTGTGTGTGTGTGTGTGTGTGTGTGTGTGTGTGTGTGTGTGTGTGTGTGTGTGTGTGTGTGTGTGTGTGTGTATAAGTGTAATATTTTTATATCTCAATTATTGTGTTTCCAATAATGAATCATTTCCTGCTCATCACCATAATTGAATTTTATTATAATCATTAAAATTGTGTTTTAAAATTTTTCACTAGCCTATTGCATCTTACTTTTTGTTAATGCATGTAATGAATTTCTAATGATTCATGGATAAACTGGAAGATGATACCGTCATAGATTTTACTATAATTTGTTTTAATTTCTGAATTCTTTACTGTAAACATTTAAAAGTTTACTTACAGCGTTTTAACAATCGAAAAACTTTTAACGGGCGATGCAATATCCCTTAATTATTTTGAGAATATTTTAATTACAAAAACTTCAGTTAAAAATTTCATATTAAATTTAAGAAATATTATGTTTAAAGATAAAGAAGTGTTTATACTCTTTTTGTGTGTGTGTGCTTGTCTAAATGGTTTTATTTTAAACTTTGGACACTTGTATTAAAATCTTTTCTTAAGTATTTATTATTAATGTTTTATATATAATTTAGTTTTTTTTCTAAAATTCTAAAAGATATGTGATTGAAACCATTTTCTTCCTGATATTTTTAAGTATATATAAATAAGTAGGCAAAATAAAAAGGAAACTATATAAATCTTATTCGAAATGGTTAGATTTTTCCTAGAAAGTTCCTCGTCTGACAGCTTCAGTTTGACTACAAGTCGAATACATTGATGGTCACAAAATGGTGTCCAACATGAAAAGACTTCTGGTACGTAATTCATCCTGAAAATATTGTAAAATTTTATACTATTATTAACGTTTCCGTTTCAAATCTAAGAAACTGAACAAATAATTAATAAAATGCTACATTTTAGAAGTTGATAGACAATAGTAAATTATTTTAGAAATAGGTAGTACACAAACATAAATGTAATTCTCATATTTTACAAAACATTATAATTGCTGAATTTTGTGATAAAAACCTTAGAATATGGAAAATATTGTGAACTGAGAATTATTTTTTGCTATACAATCATTAAATTTTATAATCATTTAAAAAAATTTCTATTCATTAAAAATTACTAGTTTCCATAATTATATATCTACAAGAAAGTAATTAACTACCTTAGAATTAGTTTTATTTGGTATAAAATTGATAAGTATGAATCATTTTCAAAAAGATTATTTTTAATTTCTATAAAAAAGGCATCAAATTTGAATAAATACTCCGAAACATACAATTCCTGAAAATATTTCACCTAGAAGAAGCACTCTTAAGATTATTTATAAATCATTATGCAAAATTACTGGAACACTAAATTAATGTATTGTTGCTAGTCCCCAACGGTCAGCAAAGTTAGACTAAACCCATGACTCAAGCAACTATGAGAAAATCACAAACGTAGAGTGAATCCTCGTAGAGATTCCTCTCCAGATAGATTAAGCTGAGGCGTCAAGCGTAGTCTGACACTTAGAGAATGTAGAGAAAACCCTTATCGAAGTTAATGTTGTCCAAAGTGATGTAAATGGAAATTGCAAAATATGTTAGATGATTCTTTATTAAAGAAATATAAATATTACTTTCACTTCTAAGAGGAATTAAAATTGGACTATAGTAAATTATTTTTGTATTAACTAAAATCTCCAAATTACTCTTTAAAATACATTCTTCATTTTTTTCATTTAAAAACATTGTGTAAAAGTAATAGATTCTGTACAATAACAGAGATCTCAATAATGGCCTCCATACAGATATCTATCTGATTTACTCAGTGCGGCAAAACGTATTCTTAAAGAATTTTCTATGAGTCATTTAGCAGCACTCAAATTATTTCCAAACATTTTTGCAACAAAATTTATATATATATATATATATGGTAGCATTAAGCAAGTATCTTAATTTATTCAACCTATACGAATTTTAACAGGTCTAATAAAGCACCATTAACTATGTACAGTGTGTAAAGTATTGTTTACATAACATAGACTGACGTTAGCGAAATTAAGGAAATTGCTCGAGCATTCATTTGCAATATGTAAAGTTAAACAGTAAGTTCATAAATCAAAAAAATTGAACACTAAATATAAAATTACCTATGCACCTAATCTAACATAAAAATTCCCAGCCCAAATCATCAGTTACCTTTGCACAGAAACTCAGAAATATCTTACATTGCGGCATATGACTAAGCAGCCTTGTTTACTAATAACTAATCTCTGAATATTTTACTATTACAAAAAGGTGATACAGATTTAATAAACATTATTTTATGTTGTTATTTATCATTGGGGCTGGAACTGAAAACATGGTAGAACTGAAAATTTGAGAGGTTAAAAGGACAATCATGTTTGTCCATATTTATCGCAATGTAGTTTATTATAGTTGCTTGATTTGTTAATGAATAGAAGAAAGCAATCCAAAATTTCTGAAGCTCAAAAATCCCTTACAGTATGCACTTCTATAGCCCTAATATGTGATAAGATAATGTAATATTATCAGATTGTGTTATCGTATAAATTATTAAATAATATACATCATTGAAACTCAAGACAGTGCATAAAGCACTTCATATTGGGTTTGTTCAAAGTACTTTACTATCTGGTGAGGGGCCTGTGGTATTTGTAGTCTTTATTTTCTTACAGTAGTTTAAATGCAATTTTCAAGGTGGAGCTTAAAATGAACTTATAAGTACATTTTAGGACTCTAAGAATATAAGTCAAGTTGTCTTTCAACTAATTTGTTAATAAAAATAAAATAATTAAGAGTAAACTTCCATGTCTTATAAGACAAAGAATGAATAGAATTCGCAAGATTCATTCGGATTTTCTTGATATGCCAATTTATATATGGATAACCATATGTAGAAAACGAGGTAATCTTAGATTCATCAATATGTTACACCCACTTTCGTTACATAAAATATCTTACAATAGTTTGCGTACGCTATGACGGGTAGTTCATTGTTCTACAAGTTCACAAAAGATATGATCATCAATCATCATACATATGTTTATTTGTAATAGAACATTGCGTGTGCTCTGAAACACCCTAAATCAGTAGTACATGATTATCATAAATGAAAAGTAAGCAATGATTATTGAAATGTAGTCCAACCCATATCATCAGTGAAATTCTGTATTAGAATCAAATATTACTATTTAGAAAAATCCTTTCTAATGGCCTACATACGCAATGTGTTTTAGCAGGCACCTGGAACATCAATTTTAATAAATACTTTCAGTATTTATTGAAAGGGTGACTGAATGACCATAGAAACAAGCTACATTTTAACTCTCAGTTAGAAAGTTAATGTAGTTGTATTCTACAGTCATTCAGTCATCCATAAATTATTATTAATTAAAACAAACATATAAGGTGTTTTAATGATTAAATATTCTGGAAACAATACACAGTGCTTACAATACAGTAAAACAGAAAAATTGCTTAAGAGTTATACTCCAGATTCCATCCGTACCATTTGGGTAGCAAGTTTCGCGTATGCAGAAAGAACTTCTGTCATTTTTAACAATGTAGTTTGGTGAAGATCATAACACAAAAATATTTCTTCTATTATGGTAGGAGATGCTCATCGTTATATTTAGTAACCTCAAATAACAACGAGGCATACTTCATTATGATAAATAATCATGTAGTTCTTACATTGCGCTAAGTTTGCAATATAGAACTGTGTTACTTCTATAAGGACAACGCCAGCAGTCATTTGTGAACTTCATTAAGCTTGGTATGTCATGAATGGAAATTAGCGTGTGATGTATCAATCAAAGACGAATTAAGTTTTGATGCAATGGTTAACCCATCGTCGAAAATCAGAGGAAAAATTAACTTGTCATCTTCCAGCCGAGAGGAAGTCTGATTTCCTTTATAGAAAGATTGGTGGGGAGTATGTTCGGCTGCAATTTATTCTCATAATATTCCTCCTTATATATAATACACAAAAAAAATTCCAATAATTTGTTCTCATTTTCGATTACATTATAATATTATTCAACCTAAGCTCATTCCATCTACATCCATAATTACAATAAATCACTGTTTGGTTGTTTTTCAAGTTATATTGTCATACACCTAGGTTACTCTTCAGAAAATGCTGCATATTTTCTAAAATAATAAAATTGTAGCCTCTAACTTTTCCAGACATAGGATCATGTGTAGACAGTGGATATTCCACTTAACAGGTTTACTGATGCTTGCCTAGATTGAAGCCAAGGAATTTTATTTGTCATATAATATGGTGGATAAGTCTGTGAAAATATTAATTCTTTAACGAATCTTCATTAACCACAAAAATAAATGAAAGTCTTTTAGTTCTAAAAAACATCCTTAGTAAGATTCAAATGCCTCAACTATAAAGCACTATAGGGTCGGAATACCAAAAGAACAGGTGTGAATTATTACAAAGTAATAATTGTCCAAAATTATTACTTTTTACACAATTGATAATGTCATTAAAGTGTTTTATTTCTCTGCTATTTTCATGCATGTAATAGTCACTAGACTTCAAACTCAATATCATCAATGTACTTCTGTGTTGAATTATGATATATTTCAGAAAAAGACTGAAAGAATTTACTCTTTTCTACTAAGAACTAAAAATCGAAACTAAGCATTGAGAACAACTTCAATAACTAAAGGTGCAAAAGCTCGAATAATTTTCTATATATTTTAATAAATGTTTATACAGTATTTACATGAAAGGAATAGGCTGAAAGCCTCTATAAATCTAAGTTGAATGGAATAAAACATCATAGGATATTAATCCCTTCAAACAAAACTATACGCACGTATTACAATCGAACAAATTCTAAGAAAACGAAAACATTCTTTTTTCCACAATCACAAAATAAACAAAATCTAACATGCGCTTACAGCGCCATCTGTTGACAATGAAAGTTAATTAATATTCCGTTTCACACTCCCCACCTGAACTCTGACAGGAGTTCATCTATTCAAATAAATTCATAAACAAAAAATTCACACTTCTAAGAAGCAAAATTTCTGTCAATAAGATTTTTCAAAAATGCAATACAAAAAAAAGATAACAATAGTAAGGTAAATACTTGAATTAAATTACATCAATATCAACAATACTTTTCAATATCTAGAATATACAAGAAACATAAAAATTTTATCTAAAAATCAAATAGGAAAGAATTTAACAAATTAAAAAGAATTATTATCAAAATAAATACCAATATTAAGAAAGTAAGTTATTAAACAAATTCAAATTATTCAATTCAGTATTTAAATAAAATAAAAAATATAAATATGAGAAATGTTAGAGTTCAATATAGTTCAAGAGGATATAAATGTTGTACAGTTCTTTTCAAAGTTCCATTTCTGGTTTTTAATTCGTAGGATCGGACTTTACCGTCACGTCCAGGAACGGCTTTAATAATTCTGCCTAGTTTCCATAACAGTTTGTTTTTGTTATCTCCTTGAATCAGCACAACATCACCTAATTTTAGTTTGGGCTGAAAATCAGGATTTTTTAAAGAGTGAGCAGTTTTAAGGTCTAACAAATATTGCTGTTTTCATTTACTCCACAACTGTTTTAACAGCAATTCCTGATAGCGCTTTCTTTTTAAGAGAGTTGTTTCTAAGAGTCTTCTCTTTAAGAGAGTTTCTTGTTGTTTCGCTATTGATAATTTCAGCGAAAGTTAGAGGGTACTTAGGATTACTTTGTCCAAAGTTCAGGAAATGCATGGGAGTCAAGGGTTGTGGCTCATCATTCTCATTATAAACGTAGCTCAAAGGTCGTGAATTAAGAACAGTTTCTACTTCGACGAGTAGAGTAGACATTTCCTCGAAGGTTAACAACGCTTTTCCTATAACTTTCCTCAAACAGTTTTTGACGGATCTCACTAGTTTTTCGTAAAAGCCTCCCCACCATGCGGCTCGTTCAATGATAAACTTCCACTGAGTTCTTTCTTTGACAATAAAATTCTTAAACACATCATCTTCTAAAATTCTAGAAAAATTCTCAACTTCTTTTTTAGCCTTCTTGAAGGTTTTAGCGTTATCAGAATAGATGATTTTACAGTTTCCTCTTCTACTCAAAAATCTGCGAAATGCAGGTAAAAATGAATCTGTCGACATATTTGAAACTAGTTCCAGATGTAAGGCTCGGGTTACTGCACATGTGAATAATGCGATGTATGATTTTTGAGTATCCTTTGAATTGTTTACGTAAACTGGTCCAGCAAAATAAACACCACAAACAGAAAATGGGGGTGATTCAAGGATTCTGTCTTCAGGTAAGGGTGCTGTCATCTGGTTTGCAGGTTTGGCTGAATATTTTTGGCAAATGAAACAACTTTTTATCGTCTTTTTGACTAACTGACGACCTTTCGGGACCCAGAAACGAGATCTAACCTTAGCCAAAGTTGCAGCAGTCCCTCCATGCATTATCTTCTCGTGTTGTTTACGTACAACTAAATAGGTCAATCTAGAATCTTTAGGTAGTATTACTGGATTTTTATTATCTAGGGTAAAGTCAGAAAATTCTAATCTTCCTCCTAATCTCATGATTCCCATTTCATCAATATATGGGACAAAATTATACAGAGGGGAATTCTTGTCAATCGATCTCCATTCTTCCAAGGATTTATATTCTTCGGCAAAAAATGTTTTTTGTTCAGACCGAATCCAGAAATTTTCAGCTTCTAGTAGTTCTTCTGTTTTTAGAGTTCCCTCAAATCTGCTACACTTTCTCAATCTTGAAACGAAGCGTTTTATCCAAGCGGTGACCCTCAACAGTTTCTCTAAATCACTATATTTTGAAACGTCAAAAAGGTTATCAATATTTTCGATAGTGCATTCAAGCTGATATAAATCAGTGGATATTTTTCGATATTCAAGTTTGGCTTCGTCAATGTATCTGTATGATCTAATTTCGGCCAAAGATCAGGATAGAGCTGAAGCCACTTTGGACCTTGGGTCCAAATGGGTTCATCCGTTAATCTAGAGATTTTCGATCCTCGAGATACGAGATCTGCAGGATTGTCTACGCCAGGACAATAATGTCAATTTTGAGGTGAGGTTAATTTTTGAATTTCCTCGACACGATTCTTCACAAAGGGTTTGAAGGATTCGGGTTGTTTTCTTATCCAAAAATAAACGATTGTCGAGTCTGTCCAAAAAAAGCATGGTACTTTTAACTTTATCGATTTTAAAATATTGTTACTTAACTTTGCTGACAATAATGCTCCCATCAATTCCAACCTTGGCCAAGTGAGAGATTTTAGTGGAGCTACCCTGTTTTTAGAAGCAACGAAGGCAGTTTTAATTTCATTATTGCTTGTTGTGAAACGTAAGTAGGCAACTGTACCATATGCTTTCGTGCTTGCGTCTGAGAAACAGTGAAGCTCGATATTTTGGACATCAAAGTTTGAGAATTTGAGAAAGTAATGACGAGGGATAGATAATTTGGCCATTTGAGGAATCTCCTTACACCAGCTTTTCCATTGGGAAGTCAAATCTACTGGTAGTGGTTCATCCCAATCTATACGCGATGACCAGATCTTTTGAATCAAGCACTTTATTCTAACAGTGAAAGGTCCCAAAATTCCTAGAGGGTCGAAAATCCGACCTAACACCTGTAGGATAAATCTTTTCGTTTCGATAGGTTTAGACAAAAATGACAATAAGCTTCGAACATCAAAATACAACAGATCGTTGGAATTATCCCATGCCATACCTAACACCTTAAATGGGAGATTTTCTTTATCAAAGGAATCGTGATCTTCATCTGAAATAACACCTTCCCTTATCCACAAGTCATTTAATTCTTTTGAGTTAGTACGAAACTTATGCAAATGCATACTAGCTTCTTTGAAAATTTTGATCGATTCTAGAGTTGTAGTTAAAGTTTCTCTGACTGTCGGCTGACTTCCTATTGCATCATCTACATAAATATTCTCATCTAAAAGCTCCACAGTTGCAGGATAGACCTCTTTATATTTTTTCAGGTGGTGTCTAATAGTTGCTGCTAAGAGAAACGGGCTACTGTTTATCCCAAATAACACTCGAGTAAATCTATATATATTAGGGGGGATGTTTTCATCAAAGGGAAAATCGGAGAATAGAAATCTAGTTACATCTCGGTCTCTTTCATCTGTGACAATTTGCAAAAAGGCCTGTCTGATGTCTGCAGTAAATGCAACAGGATTATATCTAAACCTTAATAGGATGTCGAATATCTCAGGGTATAAATTAGGTCCAGCATGAAGACAGTCATTTAGAGAAGTCGAGCCTGGGGGATGCGATGACGCATCAAAGACGATACGCAATTTGCTCGTGGTTCGATCCTTGCGTATTACTTCTCTATGTGGCAAGTAAAATGTAACGTTTTTCTCACCTAGAACATCTGTTACTGGTTCAATGATATTTTGATTTAAATAATCCTGTACTGCATTTTGGTATTCGAAAAATAGGTCTGGATTTCTTATAAACCGTTTCCTAAGACGATCGAACCTTTGTTTTGCGATTGCCCAATTATCATTCAAATCTAAAATGTCACATTTCCAAGGCAATCTAACTTTGTAGCGAGAGTTTTCGAATGTTATATTGGATTCGAAATGCTTAATTACTTCATTTTCGGTTGAATCTAAAATTTCTTTCTCACTATTAAGTCCTGAATTTTCTAGACTCCAAAATTTTGTTATTTGTTTAGAAATTAAATCTTCCCCTACAACAACATTGAATGATAGAGAGACTTCATTGTGACTTTCCTTTCCTTGTAAACACCAACCAAAAATATTTTCAACTGCGACAAGATTTCTATTTAAACGCTTAATGTGTCCCATAACTATATCATAATAGTAGTCTGCTCCTATTAAAATTCCAATAGATTCCTCACTATCGAGCGAATCTGCGAGTATCAAATTCTTTAGTTGACGATTTTGTCTAATTTCTTGTAATTTAGGAGCCGGAATGTTTGAGCCTGATATTTGATCAGTTATCAATAATTCAACTTCTATTCTAGAATCAGAAGAATTTCTATGTTCCAAACTCAATTTAACCACGTCGTAATTTTTTTGAAGAGGGGTGGTGTTCCCAAAGGTGTAAACAGTTAATTTTTCTTTCCTAATTAGTTCGAGATTTAATTTGTTGGCTAATTCACGAGTGACAAAACTTCTCATGGATCCTAAATCAAGAAGGAGCCTGGCAAACATTTTTTCTTTTCTCTCTTTAATTTTTATCGTGCAAGTCTGTAAAAGTATTACCTTGTTAACAAGCGAAACGGCGGAAACAATTTTTCCATTTTGCGATTCAACTTGTGTTTCAGTTTCTGAAATAGAAGAAACTTCACATTTATCAGGTTCCGAATTCTTGACTGCCGCATTTGATTTAAAACAAATCCCCTCAAAGTGCTTTCCCCCACAAATCCTGCAAGCCTTTGTTTGTCGATAGGGGCAAGACGCAATTTTATGTTTCAAAGACGTGCACAAAAAACATCTATTATTTTGTTTTAAAATGTCTCTTTTTTCATTTGCTGTAAACTTTCCACAGTTTTCTGATAAGTGTTCTTGAGAACAAAAAATGCACTTTTGATTTGGTAATGTAGCTATAAATTCGTGTGTGCTGACCGACGGTTTTTGTTTTGAATATTTGTTAAAGTCTTTTCTTTTAACATTAGAATTCCACGTATACTTTGAATTATATTTGTTATACGTGTTCTTGGATTCCGGAAGTTGTGGTTTTGATTTCTGAGAAAGCGACAAACAGGAGATTTTTTCCCGGGATTCTATTTCAGTCTCTAAAAATTTAAGAAAAGTGTCTAAACTAAAGGTTGGACTATCTCCGTTAGTACGATGGAACTCCAAAGCAATATCGTTTAGAATGATTTTCATCAAAACCGGAATTAACATGTTAGAATAAGATTCTGGCTTTACATCGAGAGAGGAGAGACTTCTAATTTGAACATTTATTGTGTCATATAATTTTCTTAATTTTGTTACATCACTCGAGCTTTGCACAGCGTTTAAATTCAAGAGGTTTGACATGTGCGTATTTATTATCAAATGGGTTTGGCTGAATCTGTTGGTAAGAATTTCTACAGCCGAATCATAATTGGATTCTGAAATCGAAAATCCATCGATAGAATTTAAAGCATTTCCTCCCAAATAAGATTTTAAATAGTTAAACTTTTCTATCTTTGAAAGCGTTGAATTTTCGTGAATTGTAATTTTAAATGAGTTCCAAAAATTGCTCCATTTATTATAATCTCCATAAAATTTTTGTATTGACATTTTAGGTAATTTAACATTATTTTCAAATTCCTTTTCTTTTTTACTTCCGATTTCTAAACGTGAGTCGTTAGAAATATTTAAGTTCACATTTTGAGCTTCAACGCTCTTGAAATAACGTTTGATTTTTGATTTCGTTATTATTATTTTATCACTGTATTCTATACAAGTTTTAATATCTGCTTCTAATTTAGTATCATCATCTTTAATCAAATTTTGAATTTTCTCATCTAAATTCCTAATTTCGATTTCTTTAGAATTTAACAGTTCCAAACAATCGTCTAATTCGTCACAATTTTTATCGTCAATAAATTTGGTGACGTTCTTAAAAATATTTGTGATGGAGCTGCGAAGTGTAGCTCTTTTTTTGTTTAAAGCTTTGGAATCCATCATAAACAAAAGTATTAAAAAACTTTACCTTTTGCAGTCTTCAGTCTTCGCATACAAATGCTATCCAATATTCCTTGAACTAAATCAATTAAGGTTCTAACAATTACTAAACAAATTTTTATTCTATACTAATCTAGCTATCAAAATTGTGTTACTTCCCGGCCGATGCACCAATGAAAGAATTTACTCTTTTCTACTAAGAACTAAAAATCGAAACTAAGCATTGAGAACAACTTCAATAACTAAAGGTGCAAAAGCTCGAATAATTTTCTATATATTTTAATAAATGTTTATACAATATTTACATGAAAGGAATAGGCTGAAAGCCTCTATAAATCTAAATTGAATGGAATAAAACATCATAGGATATTAATCCCTTCAAACAAAACTATACGCACGTATTACAATCGAACAAATTCTAAGAAAACGAAAACATTCTTTTTTCCACAATCACAAAATAAACAAAATCTAAATGCGCTTACAGCGCCATCTGTTGACAATGAAAGTTAATTAATATTCCGTTACAAGACAATTTCATTATCTCTCTATTCAAAGCAATTATTCATGGAGTTATTATGCATAGATCATTTTTTTGTTCTATAAATGAGACACATATCCCTAATTTCTACACTAAAACGCCTCACTCACTTTTACTTATTTATATAATCTTATCCCAACATCATTGATCTAATTGTTGAATCTAGTTTGCTTAAGAATCGTAAATACGGCATGGCATAATTAATTATTCATGCGTAATGACCTTTCTGTTGTGCTGTTTCCCTAGGTTGAAATTCTTCTTACTCATGGTGATGGTACACAGATTTTGACATCGCTTGGCAGATAGTTTAAAAAAAGAAGTCTGATATAAGGCCTAGCAGTTCCAGGTATACATTTCCTAGATTGCTAGCCATATTCATATGTTATAAAAGATAAAACAAGAAATCTCCAAGGAACTCAAGCCAACAATCATTCATTTCTAAAGAAAAAAACATGTATCTTCACCTAATTAACAGTAGGGAAATTTAGCAAAGACCCTTTCCCTCCAAAAATCACTGTCCAACCACTTTGTATTCCATCTGTACTTTGACAAACATATTTGATTGCCTAAGGATTGAGATATGATTATTTTTAATTATTATATATATAGGAGATCATTTAAGTACATTAAATTATAGTACTTTTGAAGTAATAGGACTTTTGAATCAGCTCGCTAAAAGTCACTCCATACACTTTTTGTGGCGTCGTTGGATGATGTTGTCCAATGTTGGATTGAATAGTAATGAGATTGCTGATAATTTGGCCAAGGCAGCCACTGCTGATAACCTGTATGACAATGCTAAATTAACTTATTCTGAATTTTCCTCAATCAAAAGGAAGGAATTAAGTACACTTTGGAGAGTCCCTCCTGCTCACCCATGGTACTTTTGCAAAAGACCTCGTTGGTATCATAAGCTAAATATTTCGAGAAAACCCCATACAGCTCTCTCACGCTTTCTGAGTGTCCATATTTAATCACTTACCTTTCACCAAGGCCAGAGGCCCTTTTCAGAGTGTCATTGACAAGGGTCTGTCCAAGCATCCACCGATCATATTTTTATTTATTGAAATTTTACAATTTTTGAGATTTTAGGGATCAGGTTTTATTTTTGGACTTCTGGATATTTTTGGTTTTATGGAGATGGTGTAGCTTAAATACATCATCTGGAATTAGAAACAACAACACTAAATTATATTGCAAAGAAAAACCTGGAATAATCTCAATAACCCTTCTGTGACAAACATGCATCGTTAAACCTGAAGAACATGAGTAACATGTGTAGAATCCGGTATCTAATAAAAGAACTACATACATTTTGCATAGGGAATTGTCGAAGTGTAAAACGATATAGCCAAATCCTGAGAAAATGGATATGTATATTTTTATTTCACTTTAATTGAGATAATAAAATTAATTAATAAAATTAAGGATAATAAAATTAAAAATTTAAGAGTTTCCTCTTTTCCTTTCAAACTAAGCTATAATAGTATAAGGATGCAATAAAAATTGGCACAAGGAGCCAAGTGCAATAAAGGAATTTACATATCCATTTTCTCAGGATTTGGCTATGTCGTTTTACACTACGACAGGAATAATCGAATCATTGCTTTTTTATTGTATATTGGACCCATATATTTCATATTCCCCCAAATTATTTCATAACAACAGATTTTACAACGCAATAGGTATATATATTTTAATTTAAAGTAAAGTACATATATGTATTCATTGTGTTTTCACAAATATATAGATTAATGTTAAAATTAAAGAAAATTTATGTATATATATCCATGTGTGCATATAAATTTATTTCTAATGACATTAAATTACATTTTCTGTTTGTAAACGTTGGTGAGTAATTTACTTACTTTTTGACACCAATCCATGAATTCATCCAAAGTAACTACACCATCTTTATTCAAATCAATTTGCTGTGTAGAAATAAAAGAAATTTCATTCTTCAAAGAGAACACATTTCACAATACATGTCATAAAAAAATTAAACACTTTTCAACAAAATGAGATTTAAATATTACATGCTTGAAATTTAAATAAGAAAATTCAAGCATTTATTAATTATTTAGCAAACATTTTTGAAAACACTGACATAAAGAGTGAAATACTATTACTTGAGACTATAGTTGTACTTGTGCTCTTTGCTGCAAAATAGGCTAGACTTCAATAGGAGCTAAGACTTTCTTACTTAATTGCAATTTGAATATTTAATTAAGTGTGCATAAATACCATAAATAATTTATTATATAGAATAATAAATATGCTTATAAGTTAATTTTAATGCTACTGAGAGAGAGAAAAAAAAAACACTTAGTTAATGTTCCAGAAAAAGATTTATGTTACTTCATTTACTTTAAATACAACTAATTAAAAATATTTCTTATTTTAAAAAGAAATCTCTTGAAACTTTTTATTTGTGTTTATCAAACTTAAAATTTCATACAAATTTTGATTAATTTATATTACTAAGAAATAACTTGAAAAATATATACTGTGAAATATAACTAAGAAAAAATATATAAATTATTTATTAAACATAACACTTTGGATTAAATTTGTTTAAAGATTATCTGTCTCATGTAACACTTTCATCAATATCCTTATTAATGTAGACACATGCACACCCCACACCCACCCACACACATTCCCACAAAAACACACACACACACACACACACACACACACACACATATATATATATATATATATATATATATATATATATATATATATATATATATATATATATATATATATATATATATATATATATATATATATATATATATATATATATATATATATTTCTCGCTTTGTCAGTAATTCTTCTACTAATTTTCAAAGCGAATCAATATTTTTAAATAATTATCGATCTCTTTGTTTTTTTCTATTTGCCAAGAAAAACTGATTCTTAAGAAATTTTTTTTCATCTTTTTCTCAAATCTAAAATTTTAGTCTTTCTTTCTCCAAATGTTTCTTTTATTATCATAGATCAATGTATTTCAAAATTAAAATATAAAAATATTTAGTTTTAATACTGTGCTTTTAAATTAAGTAAGGACTTGTGATATATGTTTCTATGTTTCTTTCAATTTTTTCTAATATATATATATATATATATATATATGTATATATATATATATATATATATATATATATATATATATATATATATATATATATATATATATATATATATGTATATATATATATATATATATATTTATATATATATTTATATACTTATATATATATATATATATATATATATATATATATATATATATATATATATATATATATATATATATATATATGTATATATATATATATATATTTATATATATATTTATATACTTATATATATATATATATATATAAAGTTATCAGTTTTATTTCTGTTTCTACAATGCACGCAAAAATATAATTTAAATTATATTTCAACAACATTTTCATCTTGCTTCACTTGCATCAATGTTTTTATGCATACATTGTACAAAGTTAATACACTATTTAAAATATATTGGTGAAAAACCAATGATCACAATCTATATTCTTCGATAATTGAGTCTTGCTAACGCAGGATTTAGTAATTACATTAAATAATACATGTGCTTAATATAAAGGAAATATTTTTAATTTTAACTAAATTTAAATTATCTCAAATTTTCTCAATTGTTATCTCGAATGCATTAATAATTTCTTTTTTACATTTATTAAACTTATACTTCTTTAATTTAAACTGTAATAGCTGGTGACAAATAAATAAAAATTTTGAAATTAAGTAGTCTCTTTTTTTTCCAGGTATGAAAATACGTAAGGAAACATTCTGCGTTAAGATAAGAAGAAGGTAAATAACAGAGATCTCACAAAAACTGAAAAAATATAAAAATAGAGATACAAAAAGAAAATCATATAAAACCCAATTAGGAACCAATGTAAAGTATTGATCGCTTAAGATAAGGTTCCATTTTTAAATGGATAATTAGCAAAGGTAATACTAGGCAACGAAATCAAGAATTATTTTATATAATTAATTGCTTTCTTTGAAAACTCAGAAATCATTAGATATGCAGAGATAGTGAGCTAATTGGAAATTTCCTTATTTCAGAAAAGGAAAGGTCTCATATCGATTCTCAACAAACATAAATATAAAAATTTATTATAAATTAATTAAAAATGTTTTAATTATGTTTTGAATATGAAGTTTCCATATAATGCAGATTTGTTAAAGGTACGTCAGAGCGTTTTCAATCATTATATAAATAATAAAATTTTGTATGATGTAACTCGAATGTATTTAAGTATTATCACAATAATTTAAAATAAGTTTTAGAAAAAGCTTAGCTTCCAAATTCCCTCATAACTAGAAAAATTCAAGTTGTAAAACCATTCTTTTGTAGTACAATTTGTGTGATTTGCTTTTATCGTAAGTAAAAACTAATAACAAACTTTTATTTAAATTATAAAGTAACTTGTATTATTTTATACCATATTGCTTCTATTTCTAGAATTTCACTCTTTTCCATTTGTCTTTTTATTTTGAAAAGTTCCCTAACATAATGAAAGCCTTTGAGTTCAACTAGCTCAAAGAAACTGTCAACATCTTTCCTAACATATACTGAAATTATATACATATATATATATATATATATATATATATATATATATATATATATATATATATATATATATATATTAAAAATATTTATTTATTAATATATATTTTATAAAATTTGTTTATATAAGTTTTATTTAGTTTAAATAATGTCAACATTATTAATTGAATTTAATTGTTAAATCTGATTAATTGAGAATAAATTAAAATATCTTTAGCATTGATAGATTAAAATCCTGCATTGAATAAAAGATATGCTTATGAACTCAGTTGGGAATATATATTTTAATAGCTTACAAAAATTTAAGGAATCTTATCTAATGTAAAAGAAATCATATTCAAATTTTCTACAGTTTTGGTATTTATAAAATAGAGAAACTGATTCATTATTTTTATATTTTACTGGAAATTTCAATCAACAAAATTATAACATCTCAAATTCAAAATAGAAATAATTCCTTAAAACTTCTGATAAAAATTATTAAAAAATCTATAAATTGTATCGTTTTCCTTTCGGAAACAATGTTAAAATCTATGATACACATAATGAAATTATACCATACTATTTGAAGTGATGAAATATATTTTTATACTATAATTTAAAAAATGTTTCGTATTAATCTTTTATTTTAAACATAAATAAGTTGCGTTTCAATCGTTAAATGTTTACTAGTTTTTTTCACAGGGATGAAAAAGAAATTAAGAATACTAGAAATAATACTCAAACTTCAAAATATCCTAACTTACTCATGAGTCTTTTTATCACGTTTTTGTGCAATATTTGTTAAAGTGCCTACACAGATTGAGCCAATGAGTAAAAATAGTTTGTAGTAGTTTCTAGTTTCATTTTGTTTGTGAGTGTCTTCAATATACTATTTTGAACTCATAATTCAGGTGGTATATTTAATTGCAAGCCTGAAAAACAATTTTTGTCTAATAGTATAACATACATCAAACACAACGACAGGTTCAAAATTTGATTATGGTTTTCGTACAATTTAAATACATATTCTAACTTAAATACGTTTGAAATATTTTTTCCCAATGGCAGAATGAAGACAGTTGCAACTGCAACAGAGTCTATTAATCTATTGTTCCCTGATACCAAGGAACCGGGCAGACACAGCGGCCTCTTAGCCGCCGAGATGTTGCCCCGGGTGCACCACAGGGGGTGGGCCACCATCGCACCCTCACACATGCCATCGAGACCCATTTATAGGATAGGTATCATTCACGCTTCATTGGCACACACAAGGAAAGGACAAAGACAGGATAAAGAGAGAGAAAGTACATCCATGCCTGAACCGGGATTCGAACCCAGGACCACCTTATTCGTAGTCAGGCACGCTGACCGCTAGACAAGTTGGCCGGCCGTTTGAAAATTTTATCTTCAGAATAAAATTAACATCTGCTAATACCAAATATAATATACCAAATTAATTTTAATTATTATATATAATTATATATTATAATTAAACAATATATAATTATGCATACATAATTATATAAATTATAAGTAATAATTATAAATTAATACCAAATATAATATATTATAAATATATAAGCAAGATTACAACTAAGTATACTGGATTATTTCGCTTCTAACATTGTAAGCGAAACAATATATTGGCATAAGCTGAAAGGTAACACCAAAAATGTACTGTTTAAAAGTTTGTTAAACTTTTTATTTAGTGCTGCCAAAAAATAATTTAATAGCATTCACATTTAAATTAATAAAAAAAATTAATTCTTATTACAAATTATTAATTATTTTTATTTTTTAATTACAATGTATATATGTTTAATATTTCTAAAAAAATTGATGAGTTCGCTAAGGATAATTGTGGGAATTTATTTCTAAGTTAATAAAAAGCAAATCTACCTACCAAAAATTTTACTGTATTCTTTTTTATCATACGAGATTTCACTTTTTTCAACCTGACTCAAAATTTTATTACTTTTTGATATATATATATATATATATATATATATATATATATATATATATATATATATATATATATATATATATATATATATATATATATATATATATATATATTGTGGTGTAAATTGTATACGATTTATTTGTTCTAAATTTTAATATTATAAAACTTCCAACGAAGAAATTTCCTTTTCAAAACATATTTTGTAATTAATAAAGATAATTGTAATCCCAAAGTAATTTGAATACTATTGGTGAACCAGCGATCTAATTGAAAGCTTAGTTCTTTTTTATTTATGGTACATTTTCGTATAAACTTACAAACAAATTTAAAAAAAAGCTTTTTTTGCATACAATATACATAGCTTCTTAAAAACACGATACCGATAATTTCTTAAAAAGTGCTGAATTTTATTAACTTTGGAAGATTAATAAAAATATAAATTTCTAATTAGCAATAACATTTTTTAAACATCAATAATATATTTTTGCCAAACTTTTCTTGAAAATATATTTATTGTAATTGAGATATGAGTAGTTCCTTTATTGTATCGTATGAAAAGACTTTTCAATTTATTCCTTTGAAAAGTAGTTAAAGGGAGAAATTTATTAAGGAAAAAAAAAACAGAAATTTTATGAGAAAAATTTAAATACATGCCATGTCCCTTACATTTGAACTACTTACAGCTTTCTTTACAACAAAATATAAGAAATGTGCCAATTCAACCATTTTAACTTAATGGATACGGTAAAATGATATAAATCAGAAAAATGCAATCTGAAGCTGCCTTTTATGGTTGAATAAGTTTGAATTTTTAAAAACATTAAAATCCTACATATTTGTTGTTTTATATTTTTTTATCAACGTAAATTTCTTTTTAATACGAAATAAATCTATTATTTTTCTTTAAAGTTTTAAAAATATTCTTTGCTTTAAAACAATTTTAAAAATCGACTTTTCGAATAAAATTTTTCATAAGTTTGAAAAATGTTATTTTCAAAATATCTCAACCATAATTATAAAAAGAATATCTTATTAAAGTTGGAGAATTCTGGAATTAATTATTGTAAATCCTGTAGAATTCTAGATAAATTAGTATTTTTTTCAAAAAATAATTTTTCATCTTTTTCTTTATTTTAAGCTGCTTTTTCGAAATTCAATTTCAAAATACTTTAACATTACATTCTAATTTATAGTCATATTAAGATAAGTATTATGTATGTATACAGCAGACAGAAAAGAGCTCAAATTTTTATCACAATAAACTACTTCTGTCAATATTAATTGTAAATATTACTAAGTTAAGAATCTTTGATTCTTTAGATTAAGCACAAAAATCTGAAGTTCAATCATTGTTGCTTTCAAATAGAGCTCGTGGAAATAAAAATTTACATTATATGATATTTCATGAGTTTTATTTCGAACTCTCACCATGAAAAAAACTAAATATATTCCTTAAAAATTAGGATACATTTAAAGCATATTGAGAGATTCACCAGACTCATTGGCAAACTTCTCAAAATATTTAAAACTAAATATTAGAAGCAATTAAGTATAACAATATTTAGTATTAATATGAAATTTTCTATTTCTATTTAAGAAACCTATTATTGAGAAGTAAGTTTTGGTATGAAAATAATTTTCTGCCTTACTAATTACTCCTTTTTCTTCCATAACGATACTTTTTAGAAAAATAAAACAACAGTTTTTGCAAAATTTTTGCATTTTATCATGTTCCTCAGTAAATAGTATTTAATAAGCTTTTAATGACTTGGCATGTTTTAAAATAATGTATTAAAACTAATAAAACTTAAAATATGTCTTTCTTTGTTTTAAAACGTGAGTGATATATGAAATAAATTAGTATTTAAGTATATTAGTACCTAAGAATAAATTAGTACTTCAGCATTTTTCCATTAATTAAATTTTAAATTTATTTCAATCTTTTAATAATCAATCAGGTAGTATGGTGAATACCATTTAATTTACGCGGATTTTCTTCGAATATAGACATAAAGAAAAAACTTTCGTTTTCTATGTTCAAGTACTAAAAAATTTTCTGATTTAGGTATCAATTAGAATGCTTAGCTTGTGATTGTGTCGAAAAATTATCTCAAGTATTTCTTAGAAATTTATTTAAGATCCCTTTCAAATCTCATTGTGTTGTTGTTACTTATCCTATTTAAGTAGGAAAGCCTATACCAGGCCCAAAAGGACCCGATGCAAAAGTTCCGCGTTGATTTTATCCTACTCATCCCACAGCTAAGAGGTGCCTAGGCAAATAAAAAGGTTAGCAGAACTGGTAGAGAGGGAACAGGAACAAGCAGGAAAATCCTCTGTCCATTAAGGGACCTTAAACATTTTAAGTGGTCATTTCTGAATCTCGCCATGGCCGGTTGAAGAGGTCGGGTGCTATTACAAGATAGGGACAGACTCAAACTGTTTGCAGCATACGAGTAATGTACCGGAGGGAATCAGCAAGCGGTGAGCAGTTTCTGAAATTGAACAGATGCATTTCTCATTGAGCAGTTATTATTCAATAATCCTATGCAGATCGCCATTTCTCTGTATTAGTTTAGATTTTCCTCTAAAATTTAATAAATAAGATTCCTATGTTAATACGAGTTTTAAAAATTATTGAATTAAAGTATTTTTTTTTCTTTTGACATCAAACTTCATATAAAAGTAAAAATATATGCAGTATTCACATTATATTCATAACGTTTTAGCTGAAGCACATAGTTTCCCAAAAAAAATATTGTTGACTTACGTGAAATATTTTATCCACATGCTCTTTCGCCGAGTGCTCCGTTACAGCAGGATCCGTGTAGTGTCCAAGCATGTCATAAATGGCACTCACAATGTTGAGCATTTCTTGTTTGGTAATGAATCCGTCACCGTTGATATCGTAGAGACTAAAGACCCACTGCAACTTGTCAGCTACACTTCCTCTCGATAGCAATGATAAAATGCTCAAGAATTGCTGAAAAATATAGAATAATGCTTAGGTTATCATTAGATTTACAAAAAAATACAGAAAATAAATATTGTTTTAATAAAATCAATATAATAAATGATATATCAGATTAAATATATTTCTGTTAATTATATGCTATTAAGCAACCTACTTTTTTTATAAAAATGAGCAATGAAATTAGATTTAATATGACTGCTTCATTAACATTCTGAGAGTAAACTAATTCTTTAAAAATGTAACAGATGGCTTCAAAAAAATTAAATTATGCATAAAAATAGCATTCATTAAAAAATTTGATAATAAATTTTATTATAAGGAAACAACATTAATTGAAATTGATATTAACTTAATTATCAAGTAAATTAATTCTTACACTAGCAGTTTATCTGTAAAATGAGAATTTTTTTTTCTTATTTAATCTTATGAAATATATTTTTGTGAAAAATATATTTAAAATCTCTCAAAATTAGCATCAAACTCTTTTATTTTGATGGAAGAAAATTTTCCTTTAAAATTCCTAAACTTTTAACACTTCCATTCTAGTGTTTTTTTAAGCGATTAGCTAGTTTTTTGCAGCTTTTCTTTGTTCATGCTCGCATGGTATTATTATATAATTTTACCTGAACTATAATATCTATCAATCTATTTACTTCCAATTTATATTTTAATCCCTAATATATGTGACTACTAAAAAATCTTCAATAGATAAATAAAAAAATCATTAGCAATAATTATTATATTTAATTAAATAGTATAGTAAATATGAGATGGATAATACAGTAAGCATTCACACAAATACGTTATTTTTTAATAATATCATATAATTTGTTCTAGAATGATTTGTTGAGATTTTCATAAGACAGATTTCTATCAAATATCCTATTCCAATGAAACAATTTAAGAATTTAAACAATGAAACAACATTAATATATGAACGAACAAAGAAAATTAAATAGAAAAAAGACAAAATTTAAAAAAACTAACCTGCACAAGTTTTTTAACCCATAACTTACATCATTCATTTAAAATAAAGTATTCTATTAGTAAATTTTATCGAAGATATCTGAAAACACTTTATTAAAAATCAATGAACTTGTTTATTTTTAAAAATGAATTATTTATTAATATTTTTGACTGAAATATATTTACTTTTACATTACTTATTATAAGAAGTACATAATTAATGGCAGTAAAATATAGAAATATTTTGTTATTCTTATTAAATTATTTTTCATTTCAGGATTAAGTTTTGTTTTTTCAAATTAGAAATCATCCTGAGGATAATATTCCTCACTTTTGAACTATTAAGGCATTCACCGTAAGAATTATTTCAGAACTTGAAAAATGATTTTTAATGAAAAAAAAGTTCTTTAATTTTTGCATCTAATACAGATGTTAAAAAAAACGTATGTAACGTTGGTAAACGTATTGATATGATTTCCTTAATTTATTTTTTGTAATATGTTTTTAGTAAAATATATCACAAAATATATAGCTACACATATAAAAATTAACGTAAAAACATTTAACTATTAATCTAAATTAAAATCTATACACACACACGCCCACACACACACACACACACACACACACACACATATATATATATATATATGTATATATATATATATATATATGTATGTATGTATATAAATATATATATAGTTCGAGACACTTTAAGAAAAGTATAAAATCTTAACATTAAATTGTAACCAAATTTTAAAGGGTAGATTTTATTTTGCTAAAGAGTTTGCATAATTCATTAATAAAAAAAAATAAGTATGATTTTCAGCAAAATCATATAAGACCAAATTGTTACAATTAATTAAAAAGTATTTTTAATAACAAGTTAAAAAGTGAAAACTCTTTTCTTATTTATAATTGGTTAAGAATATTTTATAAAACGTTTCATAATAAATGTTCTCTCAATAAATTAACATAGTAAATTCAATAAATATCTGTTGATACCTTTAATATTTTCCTATAGAGAATATTTTTAAACTTTCGTTGTAGCATATGCAACATTTCCCACCTAATTTTTACGATAAATAGCTTTAGATCATAATATATCATGCTTATGTTATGAAATTTCTGCAAAATTCTATTCTGAAACACAAGTCAAATATATTATAAAATGTACTTTTAGTATACTTATACACATAATGTTAATGTTTTACTTACCTCAAAATTGACAGTACCTCCATGAGTTTGCTTAAAGGATTTGAAAACATAATGTGCATATTGTGTGGAATCTGGTTAAAAGAGTTAAAAATCCATATTATTATAATTTGAAATTATTGCATGTTCTCTTTTTTTAAGGCAAGTACTCGAAAATTTAGTATATATGAATATAAAATAAGTATGTTTATTTTTCAAGAGAAAAGGTAATTCAGCTTTAAAATATTAGTGCAGAGAAATCAATTATTTTACAAGAAAACCAGAACTGTTAGCTAAATTCATGATTTTTCATCTAAGGAAGTATTTTTCTGAATCGTAGCACCATTAATATTTTTCTTGTTAAAGTAACTTTTAATTATCAGATTAAATTATGTATGTGATGCTATCATAATTATAAATTAAGATGAGGATAAGCATTTAGAAAGTTACATTGACTATAAAATAGTAAAAAAAAAATCATGAAATTATTCTAATATTTATTATTAAATTATTTGTTCTAATATTTATCCATCTGCTTTGATAATAGACTTATTAATAACAAATAATTGATAAATACATGTATAATTATCTTAGATCTGAAACAAATTTCAACATTTTCCTTAAAAAAATTGCTACAAACTGAAGTCGATAAACTTCTATCATTTAATTTTCAATCTTGCCTAGCTTTTATTAAATCTGGAAAACCTTTAGAATCCCTTCAAGTTTAACTATCGAAAATAATATGTTATAAGACTTTTAAACAAGCTTAAAACTCTTTGCAGAGTATGAAATGTGATGAAAAAGCCATAAAATTTATATAGAATAAGAACAAATACAATAGCTTCAGATTTTCCTCCAATAAGAATACATATTGTGATACAACTATTTCTGTTGTTGCTTATCTCTAAGGATCTGACGGAGTCAAACCAAATCTAGGAATCCGTTGACTGAGAGGAAATCGATGACAAGGAGGGGAGAAGTGTAGATTTCGTCCCATAGTATATTCATTCAATTCAGGATATGCTCAGGAGAAGCTTGGTGTGCATGGCATTTAGGACAGAGGGGGAAGGTCTTGTTATCTGCTACAAAAGTGAAGCATTTCAGGTGGCCAGAGGCGAAACGTGCAAGGCATGTGCTGGATTTCCTATCACAGGGAAGAGCCAAAGAAAGTCCCGGCTTGCTACCCTTGTAGAAGTGGTGAGTCAAAGGTACCTGCCAATCGGTTTTAATCTGGGCTTTTCTCAGGGAAAAGAGTTCAAGGTAGATAAGTGCGGAAGAAGAAGGAGCAGGATGACCTGAGCCCTCCTTTGCTAAAGGGTCTTCTATTTCATTGCCTCCAATATCTACGTGAGACGGGGTTCATTGAAAATAGATATTATGCCGAAGGGAGACAATTTTAAGCTTGTGTAGAATACAACTAATTCTATTATTATTTCGTATTTTTAATATTCGTTGGCTTTAATCTTTTAAACTTGCTTGCTCACACAAAGCAAGGGTAATATATTAGAAATATACACATAAATCTCAGTAAAGGAATTAATTAATATGTTTATTCAATCATTGCGGTTGCATTCTGAAATGGGTGAGTTTCAGCTTTAGATTGTGCAATTCATGTGGAAATATAATTAAATGACTTCTCATTTTCTCATTTAATGTCTAATAAATCTCGGAGTTATATTAAATGTGACAGTGAACAGATTTATTTAATGTTTTACGAAGGCTTTATGACGAGATGCTCTTTTACTATAATTAGGTTGCAAATCATCTCACTTTTTTTTAAATCATTTAATTTTATAAGAGAAAAATCAACATGAAGTGATATTAATTCATATTTTCTCAAAGCAGTTGACTTTTATAAATTATGTATAGTAAGTTTTGCGTATAAAATAATTTATATATTTTTAAAATAAAGTAACAAATGGTCATATGTATATAATTATCGCACTATTATTAATATTTACGGCATTTATGTTTGTAAATAATCTTGGCATAGACAGTATGATTGTAATACAATGAAGTATAAGTAAATTTTTATGTAAACTGTGTAGTGGATTCTCATAACATATAATTGTTATTAATTCTTCATATATTTTTGTTTTATTTTTAGTTCTTCGTATATTTTATTAACTTTTTTCCTTTCAGTTTGCTCATATTGCACATATTCAAAAATATAAAGCATCATTATATGTATACATTACACATGGTTTTATTTTTCAACTTAATTAACGATTTTCCCATGGTAAAACATAAGAAAATTAACCTTTTTTATTATAAAAATAATTTTCAAAGTAAGCATTTGTAGCATAAAAAATATCTTCATAAAATTTTTTAAACAATTTAAATTCTCAAAAAAATTCCTTCAAAGAAAAAGTAGGGGGTTTGAAGTTATTAGTAAAATAAAGGTTTCTATCAGGATATTTGAGAGTAAACACTAAAAATATAAAGGAAAGCATAAAGTTCAGTTACGTTTAAAATAAAATAATATATTAATATAAATAGTAAACAAGTATATAATAGTAGTAATGAATGTCGAAACACTTTTTCAAAAACAACTAAAATGGAGAATCAGGGTTTAACTTTAATTTTACTTGAAACATAACACCCTTTCTACTAAAAAATAATATTCTAAGCAGTATCTAACAGAGATATTTTGAATAAAATCTTTTATTTTCCAAAAATTCCAGGTTTTGCTAACAATACTATTTTGCATGAAATGCTCTGAGAAGCTAATAATGTGCATCTTACATCGTGTTCTATCTGCCAAGCAATGTGTGTATCAATTCAAATTAACAGCAATGCATCCGCAGTGAAGTAAAATACAGCTAACTTTTATGGATTTTTTTTAGAGAATATGAATTTTATTTACAAATTTACTTGTTTTTTCAAAGTTAAGAAAGTGTAATTTAGTATTTTTAATAAATTTAGAAGAAACATTTTAAAAATCCTTTAAAAACAGTTACCTGAAATTTTTAATGATTAAGTTATCGTAAATTTACTTGTTGGGGGAAAAACAAGAAATATATTTGACAAGTCGTCACTGATACACAAACATTATGATTAAATAATTTAATTCTTGTAGTTTGAAAAAACATACAGATATGTTATAATTAAATGATTATAATTTCATCGTTGCCACACAACATTATCGGCAGCAGTACTTTTAACAAATTATATATAAATCAAGAAATAATAGCCATTTTGTAGATATCATTTACACAAAATTCGGTATCTTATATAAAAAAGAGTGTTAACGAATTTCGTCTTAAGAGAAATTGCTCCCTTAAGAAAAATATAGATTGTCTTTCCGAAAAGTTTATTATCGTGTTTTCTGTAGCGAAAGTGTGACTGATTTTAATGACAAAAACATCTTACTACACTGCTATGCGTAAAAACAGCCGCATTATACGGATAGATTGCTCAATCACTTACACTACATATGCAGTTTTTACCATAATAATTGTCATCAGCATGAGCCTTTCATCATTGATTCTGCACAAATAAGATTGATATTTTTGAAAATCATAAAATAACCATGCAAATGGAAACTCATAATCTGGTGAATCTTTGCTTCTACTCTCCCCATCACGTTAATCACAGATTAAAGTTTGGATCTGCCCTCGATATCAATATATTAATTTGAGGTGGTAATAAATACCACTCCTGCACTTCTTGGTTGGGTTTACCAATGCATTAACCAGTCATCTTTGTTGTAGCTTTGAGATTTTAAAGGTTATTCCACTTTTTTACCTACAGATTCTACTTGCAGTGATATTTAAATAAGATAAAACTCTTCTGCTTTTTACATTCAGATTCCAAGGTGTCTCCTGTTTCAATAAAATTGTACAGTGCCATTCTGACTTTTCACTTATTTAGATTTATAATCATCGAACATATCTGGTCACAAAAGGCTGAATAATTATCTCATAATACAACACCAGCTGAATCATGAGAACAACCTTGATTACTTATCGACAGAATATTTTACAACTCACCAAAAATACATTAAACTCTTATTCAATGTAGTGATGAGTAACAGCAATAATTTCGGATGCCACATATTTTGCTATCTCAGTCACTCAAAGAATGCTGTATTTTCAATTAATAAATATTTATACTGTGGATAATTAATAAAATATATTTCACGTAGACATTTTTGTCCCTCTTGGCATCGCATTTTTTATAGCTAGCAATATAAATATTGTTTTTAAATTTAAGTTTGAAAAGCTGGTTTTTACACATGGGAGTTCTTATTAAATGATAAATATCATTGAACAAAAATTTTAGTATTTTGGTGATGATATCGTTATAGTTTAAAATTAACAAGCTCCAAGCAATCTTATCAAAATGGCAAGTTGAAAACATTTTTAGGGTAAGCCAACAGGGATTTTATAAAAGTTAAGGAATAAAAAATTTAGCTTCTTTGTAATGAAAATTGAACAAGAAAATTTAATACAAATTGTGGTCCAATTTTGTCATCAACTAGCACATCAATGTTGTAATACAAAGGTTTAAATAGTGAAAATATCATAAATTTAGAATTTCAGTAATATAATCCTCATTATTTTGTAATTGATAAAGTTTAGTAAAGATATAAAATGATTGATCAGCTTGAAATATGCCAAAAATCTAAGTTGAATAAAATATTTTCAAACACTCATATGCTTATTGAAGAAGAACAGCAAATATATATCCATTATTTAACGAAAGCAATGACATCATAATGAGGAAATTGACATAAACTGTTGTTAATTTATGTGATAATAGGTCTGAAACTCTTAACTTTTATATATGCAATTAGTTTTTCAAACTATAACTGAAAATCTAATTTCAATATTTTTAATTAAAGTCTTAGTAAAAATAAAAAAATTTACCATTTCTCTACACACAAATTGCATACTGCAAGAGGAAGCGCTTGTAAAGTTATAAAACTTTATGGGATATTGGAGTAGCATTTGTTCAAACTGTAGCTGCAGGTGTTCTTACTATTGGATGATATGGCACTAACAAGTCAGGTAAAATATGGACTTCGTAAAACTTAACCAAAAGTTGGTTAATAAAAGCAAATTACCCTAGAAAAAACATTTTCTGTACTGCATGGACTTAGGAATACACACAGAAGACTCTCAGACAACAGTAAATTTCTATAAGTAGACATATACACTCATGTCCATAAATTAATGATAATTCAGAATCACACAGAAATTGAACTCTAAAAAAAAATTTATGCGTAGAATTATGACTCACATCTTGAGGAACAATATGTAAATTACAAGAAACCACTAGATGGCACCGATAGTACGTCACAATGACGAAAGTTTAAAAGAAGGGTATATAAGGAATGGTTGTAAAGAAGTAAAATTGTTCACAAGCGCTTTAAAAGCCTTTCAGCGCAATAACTGCATAGTAATGGCACAAAGGAAGCATTTGGATGATGTTTTACGTGGTAGAATTATCAGCCGTCTGGAATGTGGATGTACCCATCTGGAAGCATCCGAAGAACTTTGAATCACCCAGAATGTCATCTCCAGACTTTGGCAACGGTTCCAAGATGATGATAATGTGAGTAGACGATACAGCACAAGTCAGTATCTTAAAATTTTCTGTTAAATTATGAGCATTTTTATAAAACATTTGCAATTTAATCTGGATCTCGTAGGATGGCAAGTAATCTGCAAGACACCTTCAATTTGTAAGTTATCTGCTAATCTGAAATAGTAAACTCATATCCATCTGTGTGTGTGCGTTTATTATAATCAATATTATTTGTGAATTTTTTAAGCTTTATTGATGAAAATATTGCTCCTTTTTGTCAGTTTATTCAAGTTGCATATTTTACCTTTTGGTTTTTGAAAATTAAGTGGAAAAGGCTTCTTTCCTTTTGACATTCTAATTATCTGGTTTATTTGTATGTAATAAGTGCCACCATAATTTTAGCATGAAAATTAGCTTGAGAATGAAAAATGGGATTGTAAAAAGAGAATGCCACCAGTTTTATTAAATTCTGTAAAAGACAATCGTTGATAGGTAGAAAAAATGTAAATATTATTTTTTTTTTACTATTTGAAAACAATTAAGTCTCTAAATAATCGAAAGTATTTCAAATTAGTAAGCAGAAATCACAAAAACGAAACTATTCAATCTAGTTAAGTGGTTTCAATTCATAATGTTATTTTCAATTTTGAGTGAAAAAACGTGAAAAAATTATATTGAATATCAGAACAACTAGAAAAATATTATTAAGATTTAGGTTAGTCAGTATTTGATTTTGCTATAAGTAGGGTGACTGCTATTAAGAAGCCTTCAAGTATTTATAAATATATTCGTGTAAAAGGAAAGAGAGAGCTTAAGGTTTCTAAACAAACAAAATACTTTTTTATTCATTTTATAACTAAAAAACAAACTTGCAAGTTCATGTGAGAAAAAAGTGTTAAAAAACAGATAAAGGATAATTTCCAAATATAACAATTTAAATTTTTTAATTCAGACACTGAATTAGAAAACTTATCTTGATAATCCAAAGAATTACAATAATCTGAAAAAGAAAGAATATGCTAAAGATGAATAAATCATTGCCAGAATTATCCAGTAGTCTCCTTAAGCTATTAATGAATCTTTCTAACATTTTAAAAACTATATGTCCTCAGAGAAAACCATTATATATTTTACATTATACAAGAGCCTTATACATTTTTCGTTTCCAAGACCAAAATTGACTGGAATATATAATCATTATAATTCTCCTTCAAATATTTTTACTTTCTTTATATATAGTTTTCATTAGATCACTTAATATTTACAAAAATTAGATAGAAAAAATAATGATAAATAATATAAAATGTTTAAATTTTTATAAATATAAAATGCTTGAAGAATATTTACATGGAATTAAATAGATTTTGTCTGATAATTATAGTATGTATAAAGTATATGTTAAATAGGAATTTAAATGTGTGCTCCAAATAGCTTATTACATCTTGTCATTTGGATGAATTAGAAATATTTATTAATGGCTTTAAAACTATAAGCATAATGTTTTCACAAATACAAATATCAGGGGGATTCATGGAGTTCAATTGTTGGATGCACTTCGCTTCCAACAATTGAACTTAATGAAATGCTAATTTAAATTCAAGTGAATTATTAATTTATGATGTGATAATCTTTGATAAGTTTGGGGAAACAATATGTATCTAAAAATTAATATATTTAATACTTAAAAAATATATTGCCTTTTTAACTTATAAGCATCATTTACTAAGATTATATTTACCTCCTTGAGGGAAAAATTGGGCAAATATATCTTTAAAATTCTCTTCTGTTACGACTCCGGTTGGACATTCCTGAAATGAACGGAGGACATTCTAAATTCTTATGACTTTTCATTTAGATTTATTAAGAAAAAATTAAATATAAAACATCAATTTATTTATAATTTTTATTTTATTAGAAGTAATGATTAAATGTTTACACTGGAACATATTTACTCGAGAAATAAATTTGTTAAAATATACATCCTAAAATTTATTTATTTGAATAAAACTTGTTTATAATATACATAATTCTAGCAAATGTCATCATAAATCAAATTTGAAATTTGTCATTTAAAAATATTTAAAAAGTTTTTATTATAAGAAATCAATGCAATTTTTTCATGAAATATGCTTACTCCAGTAAAAATTGCATGAAATATTATGAAAAATAAACCATTGCCATACAAATATCTCACCTTAGAAGAGTGGAAAAAGCTAATGAAGGAAAATTTAGTGATATTTTTCGCTACAGTAAAACATGAACCAAAAACAATTAATTGCCCAAATTTAAGTTGAATTTAATGAGTACGGTTCATTATGAAGAATTTGTAACTAACAAAAATTATAGTTTGAATTACACTATTTGGATCACCAGATTAACAAATTTTTTTGTGATATTCGATATCATTGTAGCTTATGATGCTTTAAATAAAATATAAAAAAGAATAAAAATAAGAATTTTATTCATATAATTTTCGACAAGGTTACTATTCTATCTAAATGATTAATCATTTTAATTGGCATAAAATTTACCGAATTCTAATTTGTAAAAAGATTATTATAACGGACAATTAATTCTTCTCTTACGTTTCCCATTATAATTACTATTATATATATATTAAAATAACTTACATTAAATAGAATTCTTCAATTTTATTTTATAAAATTATATATTTTATTATTTAAAATCTCAGATATTCTTAAATTACACCATAACAATTTATCTTGTAAAATGATGCATTTTGTTTTAGTTATTGGATGAAATATGGAAAGGTATATTCTCTTGCATTTTAATAAATTCAAGAATTTTGCTTCAATTCATTCATTTTTAAATATATGTTATATAATACTAATAAAAGCATAGATTTAAGAAATCTTGAGTTTCTATATTTTATAATTAAGTAATAAAACCTTTGACGTAATTTTTTTTCCCGCATTTTTTTGAACTTCTTTTTATCTATAACATTTTTCAATCATTTGATCAATTCTCACGTGGTTTTCATCACAACACAATTAAATGTATTGTGTTCTTATGGGTCGTTGAGAGTTAAATTTACCGGCATTTCTCCCATTGGTCCTTTAGAGAAAGCGAATTTCCACACACCTGGGTTACTGACAATAATTGTTTCGACAATAGCTTCAAATTATTCAAAAATTACCAATACTGTGTCGCTAAGATCTTTTTTACCATATTTATACGTAGGATACGAATAGTACATTTTCCTTTCTTCATAAAAAGAACTAGAGAAAAGATTTAAGAGTTATATTTTTCTTATCTTTATAATAATTACTATTTCCCTATACGTTCAATATTTTTACTTAAAGTTCGAAATAATTTATTTGAATTAATTGTTCAGTCAACAGAAGTTAGTAGAAACGTTGTAAATAAAAGAAAATCTTCCAGGCATGTTAATCAAATACTAACTGATTTTTTTTTTTTTAATTTAATTAAAAATCCAGTTTTAACTTATCCAAAAATAATCAAATTTAAAACGACATTTATATGTATTAACTGTATAATTAAATTCGTAAAAAGTGAAATTATATAAAATACGTTCATTTTTCATTAAATCCTCATAATTAAGTTTAATTATCCTTGCTTTATTGAATGAAAGCATTATTGATTTGATTCCTTAAAAATTTATCTCCCACCCCCCACCACACACACACAATTCCATATTTAATTTTTATACTTGCATAAAGTATAAATCTTTCCATTTCTATCAAAAAATAACATTTTCATATTATCAGTGCATGCTTAATATTACTTTTTTGATAACAGTTCCAATTTATAATGAAACACATTTATAAAAATGTAAATATAAATACAGTTATATAAGCACACATAAATACAATTATTAAATAATGAGATTAAAAATATAGTAATCGCTAATAGAATATACATTAACTTCTTGAGCTGCTTCAATATTTGAATAATAAGTTCAATAGATAAATATAAATTCCTACTTTACAATCATTGATTTGATCAACAATTTTACTTCTTTTATAGATTTGTTCCACTATCTTTCAACTTAATACCCAATCATTCCGATCCATTCTTATGTAAACAAAAAGATTTGCTATACAAGCTCGACTTGAAATCTCTATAAGCCGCCATCAACAGAGCGTACATTTTAGTCATATTATCATGATAATCAATCTTCCTGATAGCCATTTATATGCCATTTCTTAAAAAACGCATCTCAATTGTATTATTCTGCAAGTTGACTGAATCTTTTCAAAAATATCGAATATAAAGTCATTCGTACCATAAATGATCTTTTTTCTTTTCCATTCACATTAAAGGTAAATAGGAACATATTTTAGTGTATTGATTTATCATGAATTTTTTAAGATATCATCAACGGAAAACTGAATTTCCAATCTTCAAGTTCATTTATTTTTTACATTAAAATAAATCTTTTTATAATTTGATAAACTTTTGCTTTCAAAGTATAAAATATTTTCATTGCATTTTATCAAAAATAGCTGTAGCAGATTCAAGAGTATATGTTAGTTTTAACAGTATTCACAATCAAAACAATTTTCCTCATATATATGTATATATTGATTAAATTAAAGCTACCTCTACATTAAATCAGGGAGGCTAAAATATTTAGTTCACAGAGAATGGTAGCCAAATCATGTTTCTACATGAATTCAAATTAACATCAAACATTGGCTTCTATACCTGACATTTGAAATATTATAAATTAAATTGAATAGAAAATATTTCGTAACTAGGAAATAGCTTTAACATGCTTCCTTTAATAACTATAAGCCATTTATGATCAAATACTCTAGTATAATAAACCTAAATTAGCATGGTTATGATTTTAGTGTAGGATCATTTTAAACAGATTCTAACCCAAATACTGCAGTACAGCCTTGAGAGTATTAATTATGTGATAGAGATTGCAATATCAAAAATTATTTACCTAATATTTGAGGTAATCTTTAGTAATACCTCCAAAATTACAAAGGAATAATAGTAAATTTTTTAGTATTTTATTAAATTAATATATCATTTGTAGTTAGTAAAATTTGAATGAGCATTTTATTAAAAGCAAAAATAAGACAAGCAATAGATATTACGAAATTACGTTTTCTTTTTCTGCAAGTGAATAAGTGGTAGTGAATATTTTATATATTTTTTCAGCATTATTTTTTGTAACACATATGGTTTAATTGTGCTGCAAATATTTACCGTCCCTTGCAAATATTAGAAAATATTCCAATACCTGATTTTAAAACATTCGGTATTAATCCGTGTTTTATTTCCAGCAATAAATAATTTATTTAAATCCCCTATGAGACAGATTTATTTAATTTGACGTATTAAATTATTATTTTTATGATTAATTGTAGTCAAGAATAGTTTTGAGTAAAACTTTTACAATGATATATTGTGATTTCATTAACAGAAATTTTAATCTCCTAATATAAACTCTCTATTGCTCCATTTTTTAGATATGCCGTCAAAATTTCTTAAGCAGTATACGCAAAGACTTATTTTCTTAAGAGAAAACTGATTAAAATAAAAATTTTAATTCTTATTGAAACTTAAAAAAGATACTTAAATGTTTCTTTAAAATTATTATATTGATCATTTCAATGCGTAAGCAAAAAAAAAAAAAAAAAAAAATTAATTTTTATTATATTAACAACCACAGCTTTTTTGCTCCAGCTTAATATCAAGTGAAAACTTGACGTAATGTTTTTAAAGTGAAATAATGTAATGTTGACGAAGTTTTGAAGTGACGTAATGTTTTTAAAAAATGAAAGTTTTACTTTCATTTATACATTACATCTTATTCATCATTTCCTTTATCAAAATGATTAAATTTTTTCGTTCATTCTTTTTGAAATTTCAGAATATTTTTACACGCATCCGGAAATTTAAATGAAGAAATAGATTTTATCTGCCACTTCTTTCTTTTGAATAACTTAGTAACAGAAAAAGTTTTTTATTCTAAAGTATATATCTATGTGTAAAGTATATATATGTATTAAGTAGTTATAATTTAGTTTGAAGCTTTTTTAAATTCTTTACGGAAAATAGATTTGCATGCGTTTTTTCCAAACTACACTAAATTTTTTAGACATGTATTCGTATAGTTTAATTATATATGTATAAATAAATATACAAAATTATTTATACATATATAATTCATTTTATAATTTTAAAAGTATTTACTCATAAGTATTGTAATTTTAGTAGAAACATTTTTTTAAGAAAAGCTGCCTGCATATTTCAATGAGAATTTCATAATTTCGTAAAATACAAAAAATGTGTTATTTTTACAGTTAGCTGAATGTAAAAAAATCTTTAATACATACTAGTGAAAAATAATAATTATCTGTGAAAGAGATAACACCTCTGCTGAATTTTTTGTATTACTCTACTAAAATAGGAAACAATCAATAGTGCACGCAGTATTTGTTGAAATAAAATTTGAATTTCTAGAAAATAATTTTCTTTCCTTTTTCAAATTCCTTGTAATATCTCGTAAGATATTAACAAAAGTAATTTATTTAAGAAGAAAGAGCTTTCATTTTAAAAAAAGTTAAAAGGAATAGTAATAAGAGAAAGGTAATGATTTTTTTAAATGAAAGTAGCGAGACAACGTTACTTAGATTTGTCTAACCCCTTGCATTTGAAAATTTCTTTTTTTCCTTTTATATGTCAGAAAGGATGTGATGAAATACTTTATTTCATTTTGTAAAATAATTTCCATTTTATTATTTTCAAAATAAAAGTTCTGCATAACAATACTTTATCCTTTGTGTTCCATTTGCTCACAAACTTATAAAAGGTGATGTATATAACATTTTTGATGTGTGGCTTAAGCGAAAAATAATTATTTTAAATACATATATAGTAGTTAAACTTCTGAAATTTTAATGAAACGTCTTTGTGAATTATACTTATAAAATAGTATTATCATAGACTTTCAGCTCCTTGTTTCCATTTCTAGGAAAAGTTTTGGGTGTAAAAAATTTTAAATCTATAGTTAATGATACTTTGCTTGTCTTCAAAGTCATAAAAATTCATTAGTGTAATGAATCGTATCTTCCTTTCATTTATGCATTTTCAAATGTAATTTTGTTTCAAAATAATTTCTTCCATTATGTTACCATAATTTCATCCATATATTCAAAATAATTTCTTCCATATTCATTCCGATATTTTATGTGAAGGCTTTCTGAAATTTTTAATTAAATTATAATGTTTGAAATATTGTTTCAATGATAATAATTTTTGGTTGAAATATTATTTCATTAAATTTATATTATTTGCAAAAATATCCTTCCTCCTTTTACAAATCCCTTGTTAGTGAATCTCATTTAATTTAAATTTCGTCAAAAATATTTCTCTTACACATATGATACATAGGGATGATAGAACACAGCGACAAATTAATTCATTGGATAATTTTTATTTAAACTTGATTAAGAAAAGTGTTTTAATGAACCTGTAAAATTTAAATTTTCAATTTAATTTAAATTAAATTTGGAGATTTATAAGAAAGGATACTAAACATTATATTATAAATAGCCACTAAATAGGATACATTTCCTACATTTTAGTAAAATATTAGCTATTAGTTATAAAAGAACAGAATACCATTTTTTATTTGCACTACTCAGAATTTCTTTTGAATACAATTTTAATTAAATTAAAAATGCCTTATATATTTCGCTTAATCTTTCCTGTTTTCAAATATTCAATGATTTTTTCCTTATTTGTTCAAGCCGCACTCTGTTTCTGTTTGTAAATTTATAATGTATAAAGACATTTTTACTCAAAGAAAAAGAATACATTATTTCCTTTAAATATTGTTCTTAGAAGACTTCTTATTTTGCCTACCTTAAACATTTTTCAGTCTTACATATTATAAGTTGTCCTTTTATCAAAACTATTTTAGTAAATTGTACAGATCAGCTATTTCGTAATCAATCCATGTAAGAAAGTTGTTTTTTAAGGTAAAATTGGAGAATAATAAAATAAGGGAAGATAAAATTAAGAATAATTAAACAATCATGTAATACATTTTTATCACTGTTTATAAGAGCTACTTTGAATGGTGTAAGGAAATATGTAAGAATTTAGTTCTGTTTATTTTATAATTGAATTTCATATTACGTCAGATATCAAGTAGAATTTTGACTTGGGAAATGTCTAGATATTATGAAATATCCATTTGTATTTTCACAGAAGCTAGTTGTAAATGCTTAGGTTTAGTTTGAAAAATGTTTAATTTATAAAAGTAATAATGAACAATCTAGTATTTAGATGTAATTTGCAGATTTTGCAACAACAGTTATCGTGAAGGTGTTACCATATTAGATTCATGTAAGTAAACAGCATATAAGTTTGTACATGTTCTAAATTCTATAAACTCAATAAGAAAGAAATTAGGGGGTAGAAAACTCAGATAAGTAATAACTAGAAAATTCCCTCAAATAAATAAGTCAAGTTGTAGATAATATCTTGTAAATGAAATGAATTTAGACTCAATAAGTTTGCGTCCTTTTGATCTGAATATTTTTGTTGAGTATAAATTTCAGTTAACATCGTTTTCAATGCATCTAACTCATTTACACTCTGATGTGCAATAATTATGTTTCAGAACTTGTAAAAATATGACTGAGAATATTTTGTCATTTGCCAATATAACAAGGTAAACAATGTTAATGAAAAAATAAAAAAGATTATTTCTTCCAGTCATTAATCACAAACGCATTGGATGTAATGAAATAAATATTAAACAAAATGTTTTTTGTGTGTGTTAGAAATACTACAAACTGGTTAGGAACCACATACACAGAATCCATACTCAATATAATTTTTTGATATTTTATATTAATTTTGCATTTAATTACAACTGACCAAAAACAAAATTTTAATTTTCAAGTTAACTTAAAACAAAATTTCGGAATCCTTGGCCTTAAAATTTCAGAAATGTGACAAATAAATGTTTGTGAAATGTTAAGATCATTTATGAACTTATAGATTCATAGGTAATTAAATAAGACACAAACTATAAAGAAACAATAAAAAAAATCAATTTGCACTACCTTATTATTTACTTTGAGTTTAATCATCATAACATAAGTATATTATTACCTACTTCTGAATTTTCAGAATAAAATATACTAAACAATAAATATTTACAATTAAAATTTTAAAGTACTTTTGGAAAATCAAGGCTTGATTTCTCTTTTATTGAAATAGTAATAAGCACTGTTGTTGTTAGAAATAAATCATTACCTTAAAACGAAGTGACATGAGCTATAAACATAAAAGTGATCTTTATTTTTATCTAAATGCATAAAAATTTGACTACCAAAAGTTTCGTTAATGATTTCTCACAAAGATCACCAAAACAAGACTTAGTAATTTACTCCTTCTTCAAATTTGAAAAAGCCGTCGTGTAAAATTAGAAAATCTAATTTTGCACAAATAATAAAATTATGCAATAAATACTTAACATATTTTAGCTTACTTTTAGTTAGGCCAATGATTCAGCATACTTATAATTATACTTGATTTCATCTGATTTTCTGTCATATATTTGAATTTGATAAGACTAAGTCAGTAATGAATTTTCAAATGTCTCATTTATCTTTTAACGAAAGACAACCTCAAATTGTTTAATTTAGTAATTCTCTGTCACAATTTTTTAAAAGTCATTGTTGTTTTAAAGTGCTTAACTGAGTACATATAATCATATAAAATTAACATTTTGATTTCAAGTATATAAATCATTAAAGAAAATAATTTTATGCTTGAAATCAGTAAATATATTGCACATAAAATTTTGCACTTTTGTGATATTTCATTTACATATTGAATAATTTTGCATTACAGTCAGATTTTCAATAGGAATAATTTTTTTTTAATTTTAATGGAATGCAGTTTTGTGGAATTTCGGTAATACTAAAATATTTGGGTTTATTTAAAAATATTACATAAATATTTTTATTCAATTTATACATTTATTTTAAAGTTTGTAAAAGATATAAATATTTTTTTAATTTCATGTTATTTCCATGCGTTTAGATAACTGATTTTCCTAAATGTTTCTTTATCATCAGAATAAATTGAAGTTTTCATGATTAAAAGAAATTAATCTTTCGAAATAAAGGATTCAAAAGTGTGTTTATTATGCAATTCAATGTAATAGTCTTATAGTAAAATATTCTGTTAAATAAAATTAAATGAAATGAATTTGAAAATCTTCATTTCACAATGTAACTCGAGGTCATTGATAAAAAATTACCTGTCAATGTAATTAGACAATTTAAAATTCTACATATTTATGATATATATTAATGATTAGAATCTAACAAAAATAATTCATTAATAGATTCACTGAGTTCAAAATTGAGCTTTAGTAGCCCCTTTTGAGTGCTATTTATTCGCTTCAATAGTCAGAAATTATCGAACAATGTAAAATTAATAACTTTTATGTTAGTGAAACTTTTTGTTAAAAAAATAACTTTTCGCAAAATTGTACGTAACAAATATGGATTCTAAAATGTATAAAATAAATTTATAGTATACATTTTAAGTAAAAGTTAAAACACTTTATTGTACTTTAAATTTTCTTTGAATTACTGGGGAGGGGAGAAATGCATTTAATAACTTTTATGTTAAGAAAATTATCAGCACACAAAATGATTAATAATTTGATTTAATCAATTATATATTTTCTTCCTTTTCTATATATTCTTCGTAGCTATAATTAAAATTATTACTATCAAGTTTAATTCACATTGAAAATTTCCATACTTGTTTCGTTCGTTTTATAAGATAAGCAAGAAAGTTCTTGACGTTTTCACGTTAACATTGAATGAAGTGATAATAAGTATGAAAATTGATGTATCACCCAGTTAATATATCGGTCAGTCAAGAGTAGGTATATCAGTCGTTATAAAAGTATTTCCACCGCACGCATTCCTCAATCGTAACTCGTACAGAAGCGAAGAAAAATATATGTGTTTAAGGAGTTTGTTCGGTCTTGTTAGGTTTACGACTTCAAAGTGGGCTTATCATTTGCTGCATCAAGTGGCCGAATACGTCAAGCGCTTGAGAATAGTGCTGTGAATGAACTTCGGCAAGACATTGATTTTACAAATTCAGGTAGTCAGATTTGTCCCTCTTTGATGACGTTTATATTTGGCATACTATTTATCAAGTGGTTCACTATGAGAAGTTACCAACGAGTCAAGTGGTCTCTGCGGACCTATACTCACTGCAATTGAAACGTATTGAACAGGAATTGCAACAGAATAAGCCGTCGTTGATTAATCGCCATGCTTTATTGTTCTTGACCGATAACATAAGGTCACATGTTGCGCGAGTTTCCTGGAATACCATACAGACACTTGGTTGGGAGACTTTATGCTATCTTTGTTACTCACCTGACTTTCAACCATCAGATTACTACCTATTCCATTCCCTGGATAATCCCCTTCGTGAAAAATCCTTCACTAATAAAGCAGACTTGCGCTAAGTACTCTCGGGATTTCTTCACGTCCAAAACCCCTAAGTTTTACAGCAAGGGGATTGCACAACTGGAGACACGTTGGCAAAAGGTGCGAAATGCTTTCTGTAGGTCATTAAAAATGGCAGAAATTTCTTTTTTACCTGTTAAATTTATGAATGCCTTATTTCTCTAAGTTGCTATTAAATATCAACAAAATTTTCTCACATTTTTTTTTATTTCTGTCAAGTTGCAGAGCTAAAAAAGAAAACAAAGGAAGTTCTTCAAACTTCACCAAGTTTGCTTTAAAATAATTCTCGTTAGAATAAACGAAAGTAGATAAAAATTAAATTTAAGGCATTTTGGTCAATTGAAGTATTTTAATATGCGTGTTAAATTTTCCCTCCAAATAAGTTTACAATTCATCTGAAGAGAGCATTTCGGAGCTTTATACCAGAGTTACGTATCTCCTAAAATTTCATTGATACTCATATGGACAATGAACAAGTTTAACAATCGAAGTTAATGTGTTTTACAACAAATAAAATAGATTAATTGATTGCTGATTCCTTAAAAAATAGAAAGTGTTGATTCATTTAAATTTTTCTAGAAACTGCTATTTACTTCTTTCAGATAATATAACAACAGATGCACATGAAAAATAAGAGTATAAACTTTTCACATGTAATAATAATAATCCAAAGATAAATATCACATTCAGTAACTGACTATAAGAGAAACAAATGTGATGCAGTTATTAACGTTTGTTCCCTTAGTTTCCTAATTTTCTTGAGGATTTAAACTTGATTCGGACCTATTAAATTTGATTACGTAAATAGCAACTATATGTAACAAAATCACGTTTATTGATCCCAGCATGGTTTAAATTATAACCATTATTTAGGTTTTTAATAAAGTTTGAATGTGTTCATTTTTCTTTGTCTTAGCGTATCTTTTTTGGCTATGAGATTGTCTTGAAATAACATTTCCAACAAATTAAGTAAATAAAAGTGCTTGTATTATTATTATATAATTAAATCATTAGAAATAAAATATGATCATTCTTTATTATAATATTTTAATGAAATCAAATATATTTTGAATATCACACAAACTTTCATAGCATTTGAACTGAATGTCACTTTAATATAGGTAAAACCGAGACATTTATCACATTGTAGTCTTAAAAAATTTCCTTATATTTCAAAATTTATGGAATAAAATTGAAAATAATCATTTTTAACATTTTAATTCTAGGCCTTCATATTTTTTGGTATTTAAAACAACCGCACACAAAATAGTTTAAGTGTTATAAGATTTCCATGATAATTATGAAAAATTGCATCAAGTAATGATATCCTAAGCTGTTTTGTTTTTTAAATCAAATTTTACTTTTACATTTTTATATTACATTTTACTTCAGACATTAAATTTAAGAAATACATCTTTAAACTCCTATAATGACTCATAATTTACTTCTAAACGTGTGTGTCCTACTTTTTTAATAAAACTACTATGATATAAATATACACCTGAAATTATATTTTCAACAAGTAGTATATACTTATTAATTTTTTGAATACAATTTGTGAAAGAAAAATAACTTAATAAACTTCGTGATGAATGCTTCATATGAAGAGTTTACTCTTAGTGTTCTCAAGAAATGTGTACCTGTGATTCAAAAACAAATGTGATATGAAATAAGAAACAATTTTTATTTATGCCACTATATATTTTGCATCAAAAAAAATGTTGAAGAAAAAGTAATTTTTTAAATGTAACTTTTGAAATGTGAATGTGGATTTCTAAAGGAAATTTGGAACATTTTGACTCAAACTTGTGGTGTACACTACTTCACCTACTTATATTCAACTTAAGTAGGAGAAGAATTTTGAAATTTATTTAAAGTTTCTGAGACAAAGTATGATCTATGGAATACTGAAATTAAAATGGGAACGTAAATGTCTCATGTGTTTGTATGAAAGTTAAAAGAGAAATGTGTGAATCAAAGTTTTTTTTTCTTCCAGGATTATATCACTAGAATCGATAACAAAATAAGATTGTAACATCGGAATTATTCAGTTAAGTGAACTTGAAATAACTCTCAAGTCTTAAAAAGCAATAATTTCAGTCTGTTTTTCAGTTTAATAATCTCAGTCTGACGGATTAAAAATTAATAGTGAATAATAAGAATTTGTGATTTAAAAATAAGGCGGAAATAAATTTTTAATCTTTAAATTTTTGTATTTTTTATGCCCACTGTAAATTAAAATGCATTTAATATCTAAGTAACAAATATCAAAATAATAATTCTTAATAAAACTCTAAAATCGTACTATTAGAAAAACAAAAGAGTAGCTGTATACGACGTTTTGTTATTATAATAAAAAATAAAAGTTAATTTCTCTATTTCCATCTGTTATACTGTGTCGATTTTTTTAGACTCAAATATTTAATAGATTATATCAACAATTTAAAACATAAAAGGAATTTTAAAATGACAATACACATTTAAAAGCACTATTTTAAGTTTTCAAATAATTAGCTATTTTTAGACTTTAGTAAACTAAAAAATAAACTGATTATAATTTTTAAATGATTTATTAATAGCACAGTCATAAGATACTAATTATCTACATTAGTATAAATTAATTTAAAAGATTTAGGTTAAGAAATATACGTTAAATTAGAACGCTATTTTAAATAAAGAACATCTTAATAATTGCAAACTTCAAAACAAATAGTAGATATTGAACACTTTGCTATAAGCTTTCAAGCACTATTTAACGTAAATGATTAATGTTTTCTAAATTTTTTGAATGATAATATAACCAATAAGTTTACATTTAACAGAATTTAATAATATAAAAACAGAAAACATGTTTACACACGTGTATGTGTGTGTTTTACCATGCATAAATTAATTCTCTGAAAATATTTTTTTCATTTGAACAGTTTTAAGGAATATGAGAAGAAACGATATATAAACAATATATGAAATAAGCTTACCTGCTTAAAGCCTTGATACATAAGTCTAATTTCTTTCCTCGTAAATTTGGTTGTTTTGCACAGAGCATCTAATCGCTCTGGCTTATACCTTGTCACGAACAACTCCACGTCTTCAAGTTCGTTGTCTATAAGGTAAAAGAAGCTAAATGAATAAATATTTCATAAAATCATATTAATGAATATATTTTCAAATTAGTTCTCTAATATTTACGCTGTATTATACAACTACGTTTTGGGATTAATTTTAAATTTTTAAGCAAAGTTTTAATAATTAAAATCACTGTTCAATTGTTTTAAGCATAATGAGGAAAGCTATGAGCGGATTTAAAGAAATGCAAAAAAAAAAAAAAAAAAAAAAAAAAAAAATGGAAAAATAAGTTTTTTTTATTTGACAGATTATATTGATTTTCGAAAGCAGCGAAATGTGAAACAAAATTTTCGAAAAATTACTTAAGATTTTTATTTTTATTTTTACGTAGAGATCGGAAATTATTTTACACATTAAAAATGCATCTTTTCAAAATCCAGAATGGAATCAAATATATATAACAAGATAAAACATTCTTATTCCTCAAATAATATTTTCTAGAAGCATAATTTAATCAAATATTACTTCAAATAAAATATTCATTCTATGAGCCAGTTATTGCTTTAAGTATATCTTTGAAATAACAATAATTGTTTGAATTGTATTTATATAATATAGTTTCTAATATTTTAGAAAATTATTGATAAAAATAATAACAACGCCAAGCATACAAATTAAATACGCGTGAAAAATAAAATGATAAAACAACTGAAAAGTTAGTCTTCCCTTGAAAAGCAAAATATTCTAAATTATTGTGGGTCAAACTTGGATAAATTCATTCCCTTTTTACATTCTTTAATTACATTAATGGTGATCATTTTAACAAATTTAATTTCATGAATAAATATCAAATCATCAAACATATCAGCAAGTTTATAGATATTCACACACATGTAAGAACTGAGATAACTTACACTGTCTGATGTAACTGCAAAACATCAGCTCTATGAACAGATAAAAATGGGAATAAGAATAAGTGGCAAATTTCACTGATTTGCGCTTTCGCCCGAGCTAAGCGGAGGAAAGCAGGCATTAAGCAGAAGCCATAGAAAAGGGGTTCACTAATTTTCGAAAGTATGATCTACACAGTTTTCAAATGCGTAGTCAGCTATCATAGGATTAATATTTTTTTCCTGTAGTAGCCGTTATTTCGTGCTTTTTCCTCTTTTAATTTCACACATTTTACGTGTGAGATTTCTTAAGCTTTATCTCTTAAATTACTTGAATCCAAACAATTCCTTGCATGTTGAAGTTTAAGCATGAAAGTTTCAAAAGTACTAAACATCATTAAATAGTACTAACTATTCTTCTAGACGTTGAGCCTCGCTTTTGCTTTGATACAGATTTTATTTTTACTAAAACTAAAAATATCTAAATTTGTAAATGACACAATGTTTTTGCAACTTAAACTTTAATATAAAGATATGAACTTTTTTCTTATTTTAAAGATATTTATTTTCATTGTATTTATTATCCTTATTTATTAGATAATTTACTATTATTTATTAAGTATTTATTATCCTTATAAAGAAAAAATATGTAACGAAAAATTGAAAAGTGCAATTTTAATACAGTAAAATAATTTAGAAAATATGCTTGCAAAATTCCACATAAAAGGATAAAAGATTTACTATAATAATACTTAGAAAAGGAATTATAAAGTTTTTTCTAATACAGAGAATAATTCTATTACTCCCTCATCGTTTGAAGGGGTTACTCAACAATTTAAACTTTGAAAAAGATGTCAATGCAATTCTAAGTTCGAAATAAATAAAACATTCTGCATCTGTAGATTGCTTTCTTTTCCCCTGTTATAATAATTAATGTAAGCCATTTGGATGAGCTACTTAAAAAATTAATATTTATTTTTGTCTACTATTTTTGGTTTTGTGAATGGGGCTGATATAGTCAGCCCACATGTAAATGAACTTGCTTAAAAAACTTGACAGGTAACTATTTATATTTTTGTTTAATAAAAATAACTCTATTAAACATATTTTTCATATTTATCTTTTTAGTCGAATATTAAACATTATTATATTCTTATAACTGAGGACTTTAAATTCATTGAAATTATTGATCCCACTTAACCTATCATTAATCGTGCAACATTAAAGTTTAAAGAAGTTTATTACAGAAACGTTAAGCTTATGGACGATAAAAATTAACATTCTTCAAAATATAAATAAATTTCTATTTAAAATTCAATAAAATTGTGCGTCGCTCTCTTCATTTTTTTAAAATCTAGTTTTTACAAATTTTGTTTCTTATGAAACCAATGTTTATCTGACGAAAGTTTCTTTTGCTCTGTTTTAGTGTATTCAATATAGAACTGATATATAATAAAAATTAACATTTTTTTAAACTTATTTATTCTATTATTACATTTATTTTTTCATTAGTATTCCACTTTAAATTTGTTTTCTCTTCTGATAGATTTTATGCTACCTTATAAGATATCAAATAAAATATATTTATAATATAAAAAATATTTAGCATAAAGTATTCATTTTAGAGTCGTTGTGAAACAACGGCTAAATAAATTGCACAAGTTCAAATAATTTAAATTTTATTTAATGAACCAGCAATATTATTTATTTCTTGAATTAAATTTAAAGAATATAATTTTAATCGAACACGTTTGTTCATATGTTTTATAAGTTATACACAAGATTAAAATACCAATATAACTTCTTTCGTTTATGAGTAAATTCACATATCCTGAAAACTAAGAGTACCTTTAAAATTTTAAATTATACTCTAAATAATTAATTTAAAGATATTACTCACAAACTGAACAGTATCATCAAACAATAAGAATAAAATGCGTTTTAAGAAAAGTTACAAAGAATGAGACATTAATTCTAAAATAACTTAACACAAATTTCAGATTCATTTTTAAGGACAGTTATTTACTATTTTTGTTGTTTTAAAACCACTATAACATTTTATTCTTAAGAGTTATAAAATCATATGATATGATCATCATTGTCATAAAATCATATGAAAAACGATGTATTATTATGAAATAAATAATGTAAAATTAGTTTAAATACATTCAGATAAAAAATTATTTTATTTTGACAACGTACGAAAACAGAATAAATTGTCAGCTAATATACTCTTCATGTTTTACTGAACAATGAGTCACAGATCACATTTTTATGTTACAAATTTTAGGCACGTTTCAGAATTAAAGGACACGAAAAGATTTAAATTCAAATGAATCCTGGGAAATATTTCCCTAAACTGATGAAATTATCTGAAAAAGTACTTTTTAAATAAATTTTTCATTTTTAAATTATTATCATTTTTTATTTAATGTGTATTTTAGAATCTGATAATAGCTCTTTATTCACGGCTTATATAAAATTTCTGCTAAGAATAATTTGAAACAATCAACAAAATTGAAAATTATTCAAACTTTTAATTTTGTAAGTACTTTAAAATTTGGTGATCATCTTGTTATATTTCCTAGTTAACCAATTTACTTGAATTCATGGCTAACAAGCTCTAAACAAGAAGTTGGTATTTTATTTTCAAACATGAAAATATTATGTATGATTGTATATGATTTAAATGCCAGCTTTATTCCATTATTTTTAATTAAAAACTAAATGGAAAGTAAAAAATAATGTATTCATAGAACTATGTTAAAACATTTTTTTTACTTTGCAATCGGGAAAAAGTTTGTTGATTTAATTTCACCAAATTAATTTTTCAGTTCCATTATTCACACTTTTCTTTATTAAACCAATGAAATTATGCATATTAACTTATTGGAATTTTAATGATAAAAACATTGCAATAATTTTTGAATTCATATTTAGATTTTCAGAACAATATTCAAAAAAAAACTTTCCTTTTAATTTAGAAATACAAAATAGTGATTTGTTCAGAAGCATTTTCTGAATTTCCCTTTTAGAATGCAAAACTTTAATTGTGGAATTAAATAATTGAATTAAGCTTTTTATCAAAAAATTTATTTTAGATTTGACTTTATACATGCTATATGTAGATAAATTACTCTTAACTAATAAAAACTTCAAATAACTTTTCTTTCGTTTAATTAATCTATAAAAGAACTTTGTTTTTATTTAATGTTTTTAAATATACATTAAATTAATTATGAAAGATCAAGTAATTCACTGCAATTCAGAAAAATACTATAAATTAAAAATAAGTAAAAAATAACTGCTTAATTATGCTTCCTTATTTGAGATAGTTTCTTTAATATAAATTTATATTTATTACTACTAATTCAAGATATCTCATCTAAAGCAGAAAAATTCACACAAAAAATGAAGTTAACTTTTCTTTGAAGCAGAGTTAATGTTTCAGAACTTAAAAATTACATGTTAAAGTACTCTCATTAATTAAATGTTGGGAGCTGTAATTAATTTAAGAAGCAATTTTAAAGAGTATGTGTTGTGTTAGCGGAAAATTCCATGAAGCCAAAAAAAATTATTATAAATGAAAACATTCGTTTATTCAAAACTTTACCTATATTTACATCCTACAGATAACAAGGCTTTTATTTGAAAAAAGTTCTTATATTTTATGTTTCTCAAAACATTCGTTCAATATCTTCAGAGTGGATAATAAATTGGAATTGAAATTTTTCATCAGTTTCGTTTTGTGTTTTCGTTATCACATTATATTAATTCATGCATGTATTGATTCAGAAATATAGTGCAAAATGTTTTATAGAGTATTTCTGAAATAGCATGTTGCATATTCCAATCATGTTAGTAATATTTTTTCAATCTTCCATTGAAAGCTAAGTAAATATATGACTAAAAACTATACATATTTCTAGCTTGAGTAAATACTCAATATAACAATGTTTATACAATTTATATTACAAAATACATATATGAACACAGTTTAACATAAGAAAAAGAGGACTTAAAAACTTAGAATTTAATTTTAACTATTTATTTAAGAAAAACAGTCATTATCAATAAAATATGTTTTAAACTACTTGCCATACAACCCCTAGAATAAATTTATTTTAAACTAATAACACATATGTTTAAATTATACTTGCATGTGCACGCATACCTATACATAGATATATTATTTTTATTATTTTTTGCATTAACAATTAATACATTAATTTTTTTTCATATGAAAATGAAATCATTTATAAGCGTTTTTGGAATATCCTGAAGCAACACACATGAATCTAATGAGAGTTTCAGTGAATTCGTAGCAGTGATGATGGTTTTTGTCTAGAGATAGAAGATGATTAATGATGTTTTAATTACAGATAAAACCGTTTTTTTAGATGTTGATAATAGTAGAGCAAAATATTTTTCGGCAAAATACAATGGAAAAAGCACTTTCTGAGTTTACATTTATACGTTAAATATTCTAGTTTGGCATGTGTTCTGAAGTTCAACCTAGATTAATACCAATAATACTTCCTATTTTTTTTATTTGATTGCGAATGTGACTAAAAATTACTGTAGCATAAATATTTTATTTTTGAGTGCTTAATTCAACATTCTTAATGTACGATAAATTATTGATTCTCTATTTCCAATGGTAATAAATCATAGAAATTCCACACTGTTTAAATGGTTTGTCACTGTATTTTGAAGAATGATGTGAATTTTGTTTTCTCTGAAATTAAAAAAATTGTTGATAGTCATAGAATAAAAATTAAATTGCAGCAATGTTATAGCTCATATTTTTTGCAAGAGTAATGTATATCAATTTCTTGAATCATTATGGAATTATATGAAAACATTTGATGAGTCTATCTGAAGCTGGTAGGCACAATCGAACACATTCTAAACATAAGTATTACATATGTAGCAGACTTTTGTCAAAAATACAAGAAACCAATAAATTTTGATAATAATTTTATTTATGAAAGAAAAGAATATCTATTTAATTACAAAATATTAATTCATAAACTATTATTTTCAGAAAATGGTGTTTTTATGGAATTATAATAGAACACATTTTAAAAAGGTTTATCGCATTTTGAAATGGAGAAATGAAAAATAATTGCAATTTATTTAAGAGAATTATACTCTTATATAATCTCTCTCTCTCTCTCTCTTTTTTTTTTTTTTTTGACATTTTCAAAATTCAATTTTGGAGGTAAAAAGAATATTTCCTGGAAACTGTTTGCTTACACAAAAATTCTCCAAAAATCAAAATTCTTAAAATTTATTTAAGAGTTGATATTTTTTTCAAAAATAATAATAATTCTTCTACCTTAAAAGACTTATCCTAAGGGAGTCTTTCGTGGCCAAAATGTGCACTTTTCCTTAACAAAGAGGTGGAAAATCGATTTACTCCTGGGGAAGTTTAGAAACGACCCATGAAAAAGCAGTCTTCTTAGACTTTTCTTCCAGAGAATCATTCGAGGATGAAAAAGTGAGAGACTAAGGAAGGCTTTTTCTTCCCATCAGTTAGAGAATCTCGATTATTTTTAGAAACATAAAAGAACAACGTCTGATCAATAAAGTTAGGTGGCAAAAGTGGCATTGAAACACCACGGGATGAGTTAGGATTTAAATAAATAATCATCAGCCACAAACATTTCTTTCCCTCATCTGATATGAGGGTGTCTCAATCAAGAGTCAAATACGGAATTTTCGAAGAAGTTATTTTTAACCAGACCAAACCCAATTCGTCACGCTTTTGTGATGGTAGTTATAGGAAAGGGCATTTTTGTTTGACACTCCTCAAAATGGAAGTGCTTTCACATGCTAATTATGGTATTTTTATGAATAAGAAGTTACTTATAATATAACTGAAAATGGTAAAAATCGTGGTACTCAATAAGTACCTTTTACTTTCAGATAAAAGGATTTTTTTTAAATAAGTTTTTTAATTCAAGTAACCATTTATTTTATTCAAATATAGTATACTTAACAATGGATACATAAAAAAGTACGACAACTTTTTAAAATGCAACTTAATTTCGTAAATGTACTTTAAAACGATTTTTAAAATTTATTCGAAATAGAAAACACAAAACAAAATGCAACTTAATTGCATCATAATATTTTCTTGTACATCCATGTATTATATATCTTAAAGGAATGTTGTATCGTATTCATATGTAGTAAGTTAAAGAAAACCATAAACTCGACAGAAGTGACATTAAAACATATTTCATATCCCCTTTCATTCCAGAATAATTGTTCTTGTCAGATAATGTAAATATGGCGTAGGATATATTTTTAATATACTATGGAATTATAAAAGCTTCTAATAAACTTCGCTAATCTTTTAGAATACAAGAATTCTATGAAAATTTCCCCTTCGTGAAAACTAACATCACATATATTACATTGGATCCATTAGTACATCAAAATATTTCTTAGTCATAGCTAATTCCAGGAAAATTAACTCTTTTATATTTGAAATTTTCTTTTGGGCATTAAATTATTTTTCTATTTATTACAATGATAAAGCAAACCATACCAAATATATTTACAATATATGCAACAAACTATACAAAAATGTTACAATGTATATTCCACATAAATTGCCAAGAATTTTATTAAGAATATTATATATTATTATACTTTATGGGGTAAGAGAGAGAGAGAATCGGAGAGAAGCTTTTCTCTTAATATCAAACTATCTTAGTTGGTCTCCGAAATATTTAAGTACTTGTAAAAGTGGAGATTTATTGATAAGAATTGCTTTAATAATATTTTATAAATAAATGATCCATTCATTTGTCAAAATAAAAAAATTTCGATTAAAGTAAGTACAAATATTTTTTAAAAAATCCCTTTAAAATTAAAAAACATTTTAGCAAATGTTGTCTGAAAATTAATGTAAATTATGAAAACATTTACGTGAATAATTTTTTTATAAAATTTGAAGTAATACTATTTATTATAAAGATAATTAACAACTTTCACATTCAATATAAATATACACATATTTGACATAAGAAATAAAATGCTTTTTAGTGAAACATTTAACTTTAAATAATTTAATCATATTTTCTCTAATATATGTTAATATTTCAAAATGAAAACATTTGTTAAGCTGACACTTATAAATCTCCTTATTAGCTTTTATAAAATATGATTACGCTTATTGGAAATCAGTATTTATATCTGGTTAACTTGTATTAAGATAGAATTACATGTAACGGTTATTGCCTTTAATGTATCCTAAAATTAATCAGAAAGAAATATCTTACAATTATAAACCACTGCTAAATACATAAATCATGAGATTAAAGTTTTATCAGACTATTATACATAATCGTTATTGTCTCTATTAGATATTATGATGAGGTTATAATGTGCGTAATTTTTTAAGCACAATTGTTTTCAAATATATCAAAGTAGTATTTAATAGCATCCAATTATGCAATAATTTTACTTTTATAAAACAAATTGCGGCTCTATATTGTTAAAGAACAAGAGAGCCAATATAAAAATATTCTACTTTTCTTATGAAAACGCAGGAACAATTTTATTAATCATTGCCATAAACTAAAACATGTACTTTCTTTTTCAATTTACTACAATACATTTACCTCAGTTGAGACACAATTGTATTTACGCTAAACAATATTGTTTCAAATTCACAGAATCAACACACAAAGCTAATATACAATTACCCACTATAGTTCTTTATAATAGCAAGGTATTAAATTTACTTTCGGTTTTGATAGACGTATTGGACGCACTATCTCATATAGTAACGTAAGTATGGTAATGAAGTGGAGAAGTATAAGCACACAAGATATATATAAAATAATTGTGTTGAAAGAAATGAAAACAAAATAAAGCAACAGTTTATTTAGCAATCATTTTGTTGTCAATCAATTTATCAATCAATTAAGTTATTTCTTGAAATAGGCACTTATAACAGCTATATGAGACTCAAATTAGGGGTGCATGGATTAGTAAACATTAGTAAAAATATCAAAAGTGTTGTGAACATTTCCAGCAGCAACAGACAATCGGGCAAATCGATTTTCTTAATATGTTATTGAAATTCCTTCCATACTCCCAAAAGAAGAAATCTGAGTACGGCAAATCAAAACAGGAACCCCTATCCAATCCATTAAAGTCCATAGATAGAACTTAGTTGATTCCTGAAACTGCTGTTGAAGTTGGAGCTTTATTGTGTGGAATCACATCCAAAGAATTAGAGAAACAACAACCACAAAATTAAAACTTCCCAGGAAGATACTATATGAGTATACGATTAAAATTGCTATTTAGAATATACGGTCTTGCTTATTGTTCAATTGCTTGTAAAAAACATTAATATAAGATGTTTTTGAAGCAATACCTTCTTATGTCATATGGAGAATAATTAAGTAAAAAAGTGACAATTAGTAGTGTTAAATGATTGTTACAACTCATGCTACATTAAATAAAACATCTGCAATAAGAAACCAAGCTACCTTTGTTGTGGTTAGGGTGTTTGTATTCAATAGTTAATAAAACAATGATACATCTTATAAAATAGAAATTACAATACGCATATAGTTACGATATAGATTTTCCGTAATTTTTGAATTGGGAACTAGTTTAATTTTCCTCATAAATTTAATTTTAATTTACAACAATAATGCAAAATATTAAGGTTTATAAAAATTTTCATAGTTCAAAGAGATATTGACAAAACTTCATATTTTTCCTATATTTATGAAAATTAAATTATATCCTAGCCATATAAATATCTGAATTTAGTAATCATAATTTAAATGCAGTTTAGACAGATTATTTTCAATTATTTGCAAACAAGCAGTAGAAAATAGTACGAATTGAGTACAGAAGAATATAATTAAATTGTATTCTTTAACACCTAATTTTTTATTATATAATTGTGAACGCATTCATCAGAAAATATGTTTTGTATTAAGTGTTTAATTTAGTATTTTCTTTGCTTTTTCTGTTGCTTTTCTTGCAAACATTTTATTGATTCTTTTTATTACATCTTCCCTTTAATATTAAAAAATTTAGTTAATTTTAGTTGATGAAACTACAGTTAAAATTAGTGAATTAGTTGTCTCTACTTAATTTCTCAGTATTTTATAAATACAATTTTAATTACTGATATTTTCTTGAGGTTCTTAACAGAATATAGACTTCATAATATTTTTTCATATTTATTTTTAATTAATAAATTTTAATTATATCTCTTTATACATTTAACAGTCACATGTAAAAGCATTTACAAGCTATGCAATCATTTATCATCACAATTCATTAAGCAAATACTTAAAAAAATTATGTTGCTATCCACAGAAAAAAGTTTAAATATTTGAATTAATGTCAAAAATATGTTTAAGAGAAATAATATCTCATTTTAAATTATTACTCTATGAACTATGAAAAAATAGAATATATTGTATTTTATATTTTCACTCAATTTTCGGTATCCGCTTATAAGTAAGTCCATGTGACATCATGGTTTTTATAACTGTGTTTAAATTATGACAATAAAGTAAACAATTGCTATAACACAGCAAAAATCATTTATTTATTTGGCATTATATTTAAGCGTAATCTTTGGGTATAGTGACATAACATTTTAATCTGAAACTTGCTGTTAAAGTTTCGCTGGTATGGTTACAAATATAGTAACACATATAATTTACACATAATTTCTCTTATAATAAACAGACAATGTTTGTACAAATGTAGGGAATTTAAATGATCATATATAGGTTAATTATCATATGACTTCATACATGAGTAATATTACTAGCTTATTCCATATGAAGAAAACCGGGCTTTAAGCTAGTAATATTACTAGTTTTAACCATGGTCTTCCTCATATAAAATCATTCCAAGGTACTATACCCATATAACTCTTAAAATGTTTCTAGATTCATTGTAAGATGTTCATTATTATATATATATCTGACAAAATAAATATAATTATACTTTATTCATATAAAATGCAGCTTACGTGCTTAAAATATTCATCAAATTATAAAAAATAAAAGATAATCATAAAAAATTTTAAATGAGAAATTTGAATTTATAAGCTTTGCAATCAAGCATTGCAAGTAAAAAATCAACCAACTGATTATTTAAAAATGTCATACGGCTTAGACATGATGCTCATAAAGTTAGTAACAATAAAACATTTACTCAAGTAAAAAGTTCGTATAATGTTACTTTCAAACTGTATTTAACTGCGTAGAATTTATATTTTTGTTTTAAACTAAATTACAAATTTAATTTTTATGCATATATTTTTTAAAAATTCCATATATATTCTTCAAAACTGTTTACTCCATCAGGTAAGTTTAAGGACATTTTAAGATTTTTATACTATTTGAAAGAAAATAATTTTAAAAACTAAATTTTATTGAAGAGTAGAGTAATATAAGATATTTTTATTTCCAATGGCACAGATAAAAAGACAATTATAGCAAAATTACAAATAACAAGAAAAAGGGAAAATAAAATAGCTGTAACAATAGTCTATGTATCTAAAAGGCCCCTGGCCTCCCAGTAGCGGTCCTCAATTGAGCGTTTCGATAACGCCTTACAATGGAGTAGATGGTCACGATCTGTGTCCCCCGTCCTAGATTACAGAGATTGCAGATAGGACTTGAAACTATACGAAGACGGTACAAGTGTTTAAGAAGGCAGTCATGACCAGTGATGAGCCTAAACTCAGCCACCATTTTATGTCTGGGCCATTTTGAGACCGCAGAAAGTCTGTCTTTCATAGACTTTTGCTCTGATCGAGATTCGAGAATCTTTTTGAATCTTTCAGACAGTATATTTTTAATTAGACGTTTTATTAATCAAAAAGATACACTAAATAAAGATGTTTTTAAAGTCATGGCCCCCCTCTTTGCCAGTGTATCGGCAATTTCATTGCCATGGATCCCGCAGTGTCCAGGAATCCATTGAAGAACAATGTCTTTCTCGTTGGAAGAAAAACTCTGAAGTAGGCTCCAACATTCATGGACAACAGAGGATATATAATTTGAAGTAGGCATCAAGGATTGCAATACGGCCTGGGAGTCACTAAGTAAAACTGCCTTGGAGAACCCATTACGATGGCAAGTCAACTGAGAAAGAGCAATTCTGATCGCAAGAAGTTCCCCATCAAATGCAGATGCAAATGTGCCAGCTGGATTTGCAATTGAAAAAAAGGGGACGATAGACCCCTGCTCCAGCGTTGGATCCTTCCCGCAACCGGGAGCCGTCAGCATAAATTTTCAGCCAGTCTGGCCAGGATAATGAGTGTTTATGGTCTCATAGGCGAGAACCCTTAGGATCTCCATATCTGTGACCTTCTTGAAAATTCTTTCTGATAAATCAAGGCAGACACTAAAATTAGAAGATTCAATTGGGCAAGGTGGGAGAGGCAGAGTAATATAAATTTAAATGCAAAGTAGGGCACAAATTCTTTTATCAAAGTTTCAAACAATAAAGAATATATTTTTACAGCGATATTAAATTTCTTTAAAAACTTCTAGAAGGTTTAACACTGAAATCGAAACCTTCTTACTTAACTCAAACTCATATCATTATTCAAAACGGTCAAAGAATAGAAATTCGTTCCCTGCCAAATTTTTGAAGGAAGACTAGTAGAGTTTTATGCTTTGGAAAGTCTTTCTCTCTCTCTCCTCTCTCTCTCTCTCACACACACACACACTTTCATTTAAAACTATCGCGATTGATATTAAATATTTTGTATGAAACTGAAGATTTGAATAATAATAATCATTTCATTTTGAAATTTATAGCAAAATTTTAGTCTTAAATGAAAATATTTAATAGTTTACGGACCACTTTTCAAATGAGCTATCATTTTATTAGTAATATATAAATCCGAATTTTATGATATAAAAAATTATAATAAAGTAAATAAAATTACATAATTTAGGAAAATAATCCCTTAAAAATTATTTCATTAACGCTATGACTATTTTAAAGAGTTAAGCATGGTTTTACACAACAAATATCAACTTCATTAATATTATTTGAGATTTGAAAATTACACTTAAATAAAATGAAGTAGAAAATATTTTTCAAGAGTAAAAACATTAAAACACCATTGAAATAACCTCTAACTATGCGGATAAATTATTCAGTAAATTACTTTGAAAAATTTGACGGATATATTTATTATATTTATGCATATCACACCTAAAGAATTATACTTTAGTGTAGAATAACAAGTTCTACAATAAAAAACAGTTTTGTTAAATTAACATATGAAACAATCAAACTGCTGTAGAAAAAATAAATGAATCATTCTTATTTTATATTATATTATATTATTCTCATTTTATATCAGATAACTTTTTTTTCAAGTCTGAAACATATCATTAGCTAAGATGAGCGATTTCTATCAAAAGACTCCAATTTAACACAACACTAAGAAACTCATAGGAAAAAAGATTATGGATTTTTGTGATAAAAGCTTCTTGAATATTTACATTTATTAGAAGTTTGAGTAAAATTACTATATACACCCAAGCATGAGACTATAGATATTATATTCTTGTGAATTCCATCATAAAATCTGCACTAATATATTTTGAAACAGCTTAAATTTGCATTCCTTGAATATTTTTAAATAAATAAGACGTGAAAATGATTCTCAAATTTTTAGTAAATAACACTTTTGAGTAGTTTTGAAATATAGGTATAGAAAATATGTGTTGAATTACTGAATAATTTAACTTGACATATTTCAGAACAAAATGTAAACATTGACAATAAATATATCAGATATAATTCATATTTTTATATAAAATTTTATAGCAGAAACGTTTAATTTATTTTTCAGAAAATGGTAATTTAAATCAGAATCAACATTATTCAATCAAATTACTTCAGTATTTTATGCATTTTATACTAATTTTTTTATTTCAAATAGGTATATTTTAAAAGGGTCAAAGTTTTAATCTTTATGAATTGTTCGTAACTGTACAAACTCTTACATTAAAATTGATTTAATAGTTTCTCAAAATTTAAAAATAGGTAACATTATTCAAAAAGAGTAAAACTTAGAGAAAATGCTTCATTATTAATGTTATGTATAATAAACTACTCCAGTATTTATAGTTAAAATTTGTGATTTGTAGTAAAATGATCAGCTAAATTTTATTTTATTTGAAAAATTCTTATATAAACTGAAAAATATTTGTTACTGGCCTCTCTTAAGTAAATATTGCTTATATAAATTGCACACTAAGCATTCATGGGCTAACACTTTAAATAAGATATTGTTAAGCAACATTTACTGCATACCAGTACAAAGTCTGAGAGCACATAAATATAAAATAATATTCTGATATGTTTTCGAAAATGATTATTTCCATTAAAAATCGATAGGAAATTATTATATGTTAAATATTACTAACCGAATCATTCAGTTAAAATTCGGAAACACTTACCAAAACAGGAAAATAAATTTAAAGATTCATAGAATCAAAAAATTTTTAATTTGAAAAGCAATTTAAAATTATTGCTTGATAAAAATAATATTTCACACAGAATTATTTTAATTTATATTATTTCAGTAAAAAATTAATTTCTCATTTCTTTAAATGTTATTATTTGAAACCATTCGAATCCTTTCATATATACCCTAATTACTACACGTAAAAGCAGTTTTTTCACAAAATAAATGAAACTTTTTGTAGCAATTGTGTGAGAATATATTCTCTAAGTACTCAAGTAATTTATTCAGGATCTCAAGAGAAACAATTTTTTTACTTGTTTTACATTTCTCTCAATTAATATTCTTTGGCTTTGAAAAAAAAATGAATAATTTATTTTTTTTTTAATAAATAAGTTAAAATGCGTTTGTTGACACAGAATGAAGCATTTTTTAGAAGTATATGCTCTATATGACAGCCTTTCTCTTAAGTGTTTGATATAACTAATTCTGAATGCAACATACTTATAATTTCGTACTATTATTCAGAAACTCAAAATAGTTGCACAATACTTTAATTTAAAAAAATTAAAAAATAAATCGTCAACCGAAATTAAATACGCTTAATATTCTCATCCCTTTTAAATTTCATCATTTATCATTTTTGGAAGAAATTTTGCTATCAAAGATTTGGTTTCCTTTACTGTCAGGATTTATTTTAAAAAGAATACTTTCAATATGTGTGTCTTTCTAATTCATTAACTACATTTTCATCAATTCTTAATGCATTTCGGTAAAACAAGAAAGTTATGTTGAATAATTATATTATTTAATGAAATATTCATTCTACCCATTACAATTTAATATTTACATCGTGAAACAGGTAGTTTTGTGATTAGACAATAATGTGCATCTTTGTTTTAAATACTCATTCATTAGAAAAACAATATTTCTGAATTTAATCAATGTGTGTTCTAATTAATTAAAATTTTTAAATATGAACTATTTAAGTTAAAAACAGATTTTAAACATTTTACTCGTTTATTTTCTTTCAACATAATATCAATGGTATTTTTTTCCTAATTTCACACAGCAGTGGAAAAATATCGCTGATTATTAAAAATTAAGTAATGAATTATTTACTTGACTATTTTTTTCATTTAGCTTCATTTTTATTGAATTTGGGTAAATCGGATAACTCTTAAAATTAAGTACCAATTCTGATTTGTAAAGTAGCTTACAATTCACTAAAACTAATTCCCACACCTAGAATAAATTGTTAATTATTAAAAGAAACTTAATATTTCAATCTGCAAGAATTTTCATTTTAACAATTAAAACTGCGCTTTAATTTTCAGTTCATCCCTTTTAAATGGATTCAAGAATTTAATAACTTTTCTCAAATATCATAAAAAATTCAAGATTTGAGAATTGATTTCAACATTATAAACTTCTTAAATTCATCTCCCTCTTTTAAAATTACTGAAGCAAATAATTTATTTATAAATTGGATTTGGAAAAGGATAAAATTTTCACTGAAATATTTGAAATTTTTTATCGCTTAGAAACTATATTTATACTTAAAGAAAAACCTAAAAGTATCAAAATATTAATTCAGAGAATATTTTTTATTTCTTTCCTTATTACTGCCCAAGCATTTCAATGCCTAACTTAAGGGAGTTTTCTAATGAAAAATTCTCTTGTGATAAATTTATTTTGAAAAATATTTTAAATGAATAATTACCTTCAGGCGAATGAGCATTTCTTCGTGACATGTGTGGATATTAAATATAAAAACTAATTTTACTTTGTGAGAACATTTTTAATTCTACAATACTTAAATGGATTAAGCAATACTTTGTTTATAAATAATAATAGTAATGTTAATTTTATTTTTACTATTAATAAAAACTATAAATAAATATAAAAAAGTTGTGGGTAGCATTGTAGCTCCAAAATTCAATTTAATGCATTTAATACATAATTAATTTATAAATTATTATTTTGAAAAACACAAAAATATTACAGTATTATAGCTCAAAAATATTTAATATTTATCCTGTAAACTGTGTGTTACATGCAGAAACTTATGGACTTGTTAATCTATTTTTCAGAATATTATGACATAACGAATTCAAACTAATTTTAAATAATTAGAATTAATTATAAATGGTACCAACATGATAAATTCTAACCTACTGTCTGAGTATTAAAAGTGCCTTCATCTATATATATATATATATATATATATATATATATATATATATATATATATATATATATATATATATATATATATATATATATATATATATATATATATATATATATATATATATATATATATATATATATATATCCCTTTTAACAGATTCAAAAAATCCTCAATACTCCAACTTTATAAAAAAAAGTTCGCATATTCTAATAATCACATTTAAGTGTGCATTAGTATTTGAGTTCCGAGTATAAGCAAATATTTAAAATCGTTTTTATGCTGCTATACTTCAGAAATTAATGCTGGCAATTTGAATCAAAGATTGATTTTCAATACTAGACCATTACTGTAGATAAAGGAGAGGAAAATATCTTTTTCATGAATTTTTGAAAGTTTTTCAAAAACAACAGAGTTTAATTTGTAATCTCAACCTAGCACCGGAAATCAATATTCATTCCATTAAATTTTTAAGTGCCATTTCAACCTGCAATTTTAACATTTAAGAAGTAAATTTTGTTTAATACATATTATCTTTTTAAATCAAAACATGTTATTTTCAGCTTTTTATAATTATTCAGAGTGTGACATCAACGTATGGAATTATTATCTGGGAAAACAATTCCAAACGTTCAATGCAAATTTATGTTGAAGTAAAGGGTAAAAAGGAAATAAATAGTAATTCACCAAAAAAAATGAAAAGGGTTAATTTTTTGCATAGTTAAATAATTGATTTCACATATGGTTAGAATTTATTAGAAAATACTAGAAAAAAATCTGAGAACTTAAGGAATATTTTGAGGGTAAATTTTTTACAAATTTTGTGTTTCAAAATATTTGTGCATTATATTTCCAATAACTGATCTTTCTTTTGAATAAATAAAACAGAAACAATAATTTATTCTTTTAAATAAAATGGAAAAATTAACTCTTTAAAATTAGTAGAATATACATTATGCGAATATTCATACAATCAAAAAAACAAATGCAATTCAGTATAATAAATTATAATTAAAATTATCTAAAGAAATTTATTAAATAATATATAATTTTAGTTTAATTGACATTCTAAGTAATTTTTATAAAAAGATAAGTACTTCGAGGGACCTTATAAAGCTTTGAAACATTTTTCCGAACGAAAAGATTGATTTGTATTTTATGATGATGATAATATCAACAAAATGATAGTATCGTGGTAATTACTAATACTATATTAAAATACCAAATAATATGAAGAATATATATATATATATATATATATATATATATATATATATATATAAAGGTCGTCCTTACTTGACAGCAATCCATTTCAGTACGTAAAATATGAGGATTATTTTAATTATAGGTATTAAATTTTTATTTTCTAAAAATTGACTGAGCTTAATACGAGTAATACAGCAGAATATATTTCGTCATAGTTTTGTCATCCGAATTTCTCTTAACTGAGACCCTTATCGAAATGATTTTAAAATTTCTCGGGATTAAGGCTTAATTATTTCATTATTTATATCTGAATTCATGATATAAAAGATTCGTATAAATGTAATAATGAATATATGAACAGTGAAAATAAAGAATATAGCATTTTTAATTTTTAAATAGCCAATCCAATTTAAACAGTCAGCAAGTGAAAACTCAAAAGAACATAATAATTTCTCTCTCTCTCTCTCTAAAAATATGAATAAAGTGAGTGAAATTTATTAATAAAATCTTTTTAAGAAAAGAAAACTTTAAATGCTACAGTTTCACACTCTGTTATTTATACTATCTCACCTGAAAAGCAACACTATTTCTTTAGAAAGTTATTCAATTTAAAATTAGATATGCTCAGTTTGTTTCCCAGCTGCGTATCAACAGCTGGCTAACAATTTCTAAAATTTGAAAAAAATACTCTAGAAAGAGAAAATTTTTTGGATTGGTATCGAGAAAAATTCATGCTTTATTGATTTACATATTTGAAAGAAGTTCTTTATATTTTTTAATATTAGGTATGGAAAGTATATACATTGAAAAAATATATTCTTTTGACTGTGGAAAAATGAAGCATCTGAGATTTCTAATAATGGTATTGTTTTTTACAATATAGCTAGAAATTTTAATGACATTACATTCAACTGAAATCTTATTATTAATCCCATATTTTTATGAAAAATTTTCTAGAATATAAAGTTTGTTTTGATAATTGAAAGAAAAATTTTGATTTTTTTTCTTGGATAGTTTGCTGTTAAAACTTAAGTTTTCAGTTTATAAAATGTTACTGAATATTTAACTTACCCAGAAATAAATATAATGACTCTTTTTGAGCAGAGAATAAATATTTATTTCGTTCTAAAGTTATATACACTTTAAACTATAGCTTCCACTTCAATTAGAACTTATGTGCAATAAATGGCAGTTGCGCGAGAAATAAACCGACTGAAGTTAAGGAATATATTTTTGTTGCTTTTGCTAAGGTTAAAAATTGGTTTTTTTTCACTGCGACATATAAATATATATTACATCATATATTTTGACACAGAAGTCATACGAAATATAAATATATATAATAATTATATGGATTTTGGCATTTTGTTATTGGTTTTACTTAAAACAAAATTATTTGTGAAATTATTAACCTCAATGTTGTGATCTTCTTCTGATCTTATACGGATTAAAATCTTCCACTTCATGTAAAGCACACAGAAATATATTCAACAAAATTCTCCATAACAAAATTCTCCTATAAATATCTGATTGATTTTACGATTGTAATTGCTTCTGAGATTAAAATGAAAATTTATTTGTGACTGTTAGGCTACATATGTACCAATTTTTTTCCAGTCATGTAACTAAGTGTATATTCGCAAGAATATGGTGTTTATGTGTGTGTGATTTAACATTTTGTAACTATAATAAATAATAAAAAATTACCTTTATTTTCAAAATATATAATATTTTATATAATAAAACATCACAAATACTTACAAACCAAAAAACAAATTCTGAAGGAATTTTTCAAAAGTTAAAACTACATTTTTGCTACTTTAAAAAAATAATAAAGAATAATAAATGTAATTACTTATAAAGGAAACTCTAAAAATTTAAACTAAAATAATGTCAGAAATATTCTTCTTAGAACAATTTACTTACTTTAAAATTATTTCAATTAAAAAATTCGTTAAAAATTCTGAATTATCGAAATTTATCATGAAAAAATCACTTCCATTGCATACCTTTTCTAGTTTTTAGGTGCTAGTTAAAAAAGTGAAACGCAGATTCAGCACACTTTTTAATTACAGCTAATTACAAACAAGTTCATTAGAAATAAACTTCTCATTTTATTTATCTTTTATACTTCAAGGGTAATTAAGTTCTTCATTTTTAGTTAGTGTATCATCATCACAAATTCATCATAGTTACACTTGGTGAAATGGTTTCCATTACTCCAAAATCTCTCGATGGACTCTACCAGAAGTGACAATCAATTAGGCTATAAATCGAATCCATCACGTAATTAGGCTCTGTCACATCCTCAATTTCAACGCCACCGCTTCCAGCACTCAAGATTTATGGAGGGCTTAATACGAGCAATTTTGATCTTGGACTTCAAGTGCTTGAATGAGGTATATTTTAATAATGGTTAGAGGAAGAGATTTCCATGGTTTATTTAATCGAGACATGTTGCTTTTTTAAAGTTTAAGCACGCCTAATTCTTCAAGTATAAATAAGTAATTTTGAATATAAAATTATTCCACAGTCACTTTCCGCAGCATTTCAAAGTTGGAAATGTGAAATAAATCTTGTGTGCAATAAATGCTTGTGTGCAAATAAATCTTGTTTATAAGCAAAACATATATCAACTTTAATTATCAAATATTAAGATGTCTAATTTTTATAAAATCTCCTTATTTGATAATTAATAGTTTCGTAAGAACATATATTTAAAAAATACACCTAAGAGCCCAAAAAATTTATACATCCTACTAATATAGGGTAGAAAATTCTTCAAAAGTACATAGAAATGTCACAAATTGATATAGGTGTACTCTACTAATGTATAAAAGTGTTCTACAGAAAGAGCACATACCATTAACACCATAAAATAAACAATAAATCTGTAGATGAAGATCTTCACTTAAAGGTACGTTGCAAGATATCCTTGATAAATATGCACCATAATGTTTCTGTCAGGAGATTTCGAGAGTTAACGGAAGTGCATAAAATCAAGAGAGTGGCCTTGAATCCACTCCGATGTAATTTTCGTAGTATGCGGCCTAATGTTTCTACTTGGAATTGTTTCAAATTTATTGAAATGCACAATGAGAATGAATTGGTGAAGGTGATCATGTAGCATGTTTATGAATGTTTCACCAGTTAGATTTGTCTTTAGATATACCAAGGATTTCATAGTATGCCAGTTGCAACTCCACAAAACATCCCTGAAGTTTCATCAGCTTGAAGAGTCTCCTGTTGACATAAAAGTGCCATAAAGTTTTACGACGTTTTCTTCATACCTTCATTCCCCTACATGTCCAATACAGTTGGAATCTAGACTCTTCAGATCAAGAACAGTATTTACAGATATTAACAGTTCAATAGCGATTTTAGCAGGGCAAGTAAATGCATAAAACTTTATACCATGAAATCAGCAGTGGTACATATCATTTATGGCCATTAAACTGTTTGCCAGCTGACTCTTGTTTATAGACAAGCATAAAAATCTATATCAGTCAAAAGAAGTTTTGAAAGGTTAATGTCTTTTAAGATCATACTCTTTCAAAGTCTATTTCAGACTATGCCGCAATGACATTTTGAAAGATATTTCTGATTAATGGAAACTCCAGAAATGATCATGAAAGTCCCAATGTGAAAATCGAAATTTCATTATTGTAGATGATATATTTCATTTCTCATATGTGGTGACTATTGATTTGTAAATGCGATTATAAAGTCAAGTTAAGTCTTGATAAACTGCTAGTTTAACATTAATAATTGATCTTATAGTGTTTTGTCATTTTTTGTCTTAAATAATAGCTGCCAACTACATCACATGATAGATTGCATATCTGTTTTGCTTAAACATGCATCATATGTATAAGTTTCTCTGTCACTAAGAGTATATAATGACATTTTCTGTTATTTTTAATTATTCATTGTTATTTTTAAGAAGACACCTTATACAATTAATTAAATTTGGCATCTATTATTAGTAAACTTTCAATGTGTTTTATTCTTTTACCATTTTGCTATGCTATTTCTTTCTACTTGAAGTCCTGATTAAAATTCAACGAAATCATCTTTGTGAAGCAGATTTATCTAATAAGGCTGATAACTAAAAAACAGACTTCCTACCGAGACTTTCTCCTTCCGTTTTCATAGGGTCGTTAAACAAAGGCTGAGGATCGCAATTACTTTTCCTCCTTACAGCCATCCTCTGCGAATTAAATTATCATAACGCATACACTTTTTTAGAGCTAAAATTTAAAGGGCCGATGCTGTTTCCAGTATATTAAACCTTAAATGAGCTTAGAATTACTTTGAATAATATACTAATAATTTACCAATGTGCATTAAATTGATATAGGGTATAAAACATGAAAAAAAATTGATATTAAATATAAAACACACACACAAGTCTGTCTTAAAATAGTTAAACATGTTAAACTTAATGTACTAAACTATACTCAATACACAAGAAAATAGTAACCTGTGTTGCGAAGACAATTTGTGTCTGACTTGATCCAATGTTTGATTCAACAACTAGATGCTGATGATTCAATCTTTAGCTTTAATTGTGATTGATAAACTAACATCTCAAGAGATTATTATTTATGAGTTGGAATAAAATTTCCAGAAAATATCTGAAGAAGGATTTCAATTATAAACAATAGTAGTGCGATACTGGTTAGAATTCAGAGCTATACGATGAAAAAGAACTAAATATTTAAAAGAAGTACAAAATGCATTGGTATCTAGTTCAGCCTTAGAAAAAGGCACAAATACTAATCATTATTTTACTTTATTACTTCAATGATATCTTTTCATACTTGATAAATTCTCTCATATCAATATTTTAATATGCAGAGTTACTGTTTATCTTTATTTTTGTCACTTTAAAAGACTTTAAAGATCGAATGTACTAACCCCTATTTTGCCATATTAATAGCTCATTAATTTTTAATTACAACCAGGAATTGTTATTTTAGACAAATTTAAATATGTGTTAAATAATGTCATACAGTAAACAAAAACAATTAAATCTGAGTATAATTTCAAATGTTTTAACTAGAATATTGGTTCATTTTTAATTTATTTTATTTTATTTAAATGTCTAAAGTATTTTTACATCAACAAAAAACATACAAGCCAACTCTTAAAATGTCTTATACAATACACTTATTGTTATGAAAATTATATCTTAAATTAATTATTTATATTTTAATAAAGAAATTCAATTATTTTTCTTAAATTTTTAATTCTATTGTTTTCATGAACTTACTCTTGTTAGTTGAAATTTACTGTTAAAAATATAAGCAAATAATTAATTATTTTTCTTAAACTGCGTTTCTATACACAAATACAGTATAGCTGACAAAAAAATTTTATATTCTTAATACAATTTGATTGGTTTCTAAGACTATTCTTCATTGTTTAGTCAATGAAATATAATTTGATTTTTTTTCAAAATTTCATTTTTCCTTGGGGAAAAAAATATTTTTGTAAAAACTAAGAAAATGAGAGAACTTCAAACACTAAGAAAATTAATTCGGATTCCCTTTTACTAATCTACAAAAGATATTTTTTTAAGGGGGAATTACGCTTCTGCGATTGCAAAGATTTTCACAAAAATATCATTAACAGGTTAATACTTGGCTTTTACTTTCTGCAAATTCTTATGCTAATTGCAATTTTGGTAATTTATAAGACGCTTAAATAATTTCCATTTTATATTAAAATTTATTTAGACGTTACTTATTTTTAATAGCATTTCATAACAGTATTAACTTTTTAATTATTTTCCATTTGCAACAAATTTAAGTTGAAATAATTAAAAATTTTCAGGATTTATTTTTGCACTCTTTAATTTTACACTTGAATTTGGTGACACCTGCATCAATATTTTATATTTTGTTGTTGAAAAGAAAGTTTATAAAAAGTAATTATTATTGAAAGTAATGAAATTATTTGAACACAATGTATTTTTCTTCATGCAACACACACATCCATTACATTTTCAATTCCTATTTCAAACTCACCAATTCTTGTGCTTCTTACTTAATATTTTTAATTTAAATTGTAATTTTATAGTACAATGATTAATACTTTAAAAAGCATATCAACGAATCTAAAAGAGGCTGAATAAAACATTAAACTATAAAAGATTTTGAAACAAATCATTCAAAGAAATTTAAACAGGTATTGCAGAATCTCTGTACTACATAAAAATACACAATGTCAAATTCTAACAAGGAGTTTCAGGTTCTTTAAAATTTTTCAACAATTAATTATATACTTTTAAGCATAATTATTTTTTGCTTATTTCAAAACAATATTTTATCCACATTTGATATTATGAAAAGTTTTGCATACTTTTAAAACACATTTTTTACAAAAAGTTCTGTGACTACAAGAGCATTTTTACTTTAAAATAGTTTGTTTAATCTCTTAATTATAATTATTTTAAACTTCCATTAATTTGAAAAACTGTGGCTTAACGAAAATAGGTTTCTTCTACGACAGAACTCTAACAATTAATCAGTGGCTGCGTGCAATCAAAAACAAATAGGGAAATTAATCTGATATATAGTTTTCTTCAACTAAGTGTTTATCTTTATCTTGCTTCTTTGTGTTGAATAGCAAAAATAAAAAATAGTGACAGAGTTCTACAGTTAATTATTCTTTTTTACAGTCCATATTTATAAAATGAATAGTTATAATTTGAGTTTTAATAACCAGTTTTATCAATAGCTATAGTTAAGATAAAGTTTAATTTAAATAATTAAAATTGCACTTATTTTAAACTTATTTATTTTATATTAAACAAAATGTTCATTAATTATCTTCCCGCATGCCCACTCCCTTTTAATGAAATAACTGAAATATTTTTGAAAGGGAAAAAGTTTTTATTTACGTTCACCTATTACTTTCAAAATAAAAAATCACAGTTCATTAATTATTTCCATAGAAAATTCTACGTTGTGATTCCTTTCAAATTAATGAATAATTTTCTATAATTTACATTTCAAACATTTTTGTTAAATATCTGTATAAAAATATACTTAAAATAAATTCACTTATGTTTATAGAGATGTTTAATTACCATAAATTTAAGATAACATGCAAAATTCATGATTTCAATAATTTTATTTAAATGGCATTCTTATCCTTTTAAGTACTGAGATTTTCTTAATAACATTACCAAACCAATAATAAAATCAAATAATGATACTATTATTAGTTGGGCTATAAAATGTATTTTATAAATCCATGAAACAGAAGAAATGTAATGTAGTTACTAAAAACAAAATATGGAATAAAAAATAAATAGAATAAAAATGCATTTTTATATTTAATAAATTTATAAATTATACTATAAAGGTAACTCTGTAATAACGTTGCAAAGGATTTGTAAAAAAATGAAAACATACATAAAATGGTATTTTACATCATAGAGAATTATTTTTGTATTGTTTGTACGATAAAGGAAAGAACAAATATTTTCGAATGTATTTCTTATCATTAAGAAAACAAATAGCTAATTTATTAGTTGTAACAAAATAGAATTTATGGTTTTTCGATATATATATATATATATATATATATGTAAGTAAGTATGTATGTATATATGTGTATTTCAAAAATATATAGCATATGTATAATGTATATATATACATGTGTTTGTATCCTTAGCATTTAATAAAATTATACTTAAATTGTAAAAAAAACCTATAGTTATCAATATAATTCTCAACTAAAGACATTAAACAAGACATGACAATTTAGAATCAAACATACGTCAGTGTTTCTCTCAGAAATGATTAATTAATATTGACGGAAATGTTCCGAAAAATTACTTTTTTATACAAGGAAATGCAAGGAACTGATTTTGAAACTGAAAGACACTATAAAATATTTCGTAACTTTAAGATATAAAGAATTTTTGCTTTTAAGTCAGACAAATCTAGGCTATATTAGTTAAATCTTTCAAACAAACCTTATTAGGATGCTATGTAAACGTGTTTCACTTATTAAATTGAATAACAATTGTAAGAAGGGTTTACTGAAATGTAACAGAATTTTGAGGAAAATAAAAAAGCAATCACAATTATAAAATTAACAAAGAGTGTTTCAAATCTTTAAATTATTTATTTATGTGAATATGAGTTACCTCTATGTATAATGACAGCGATGTATTTTGAAAAATGATTTTGAAGTATTTAAATATATATTATTAAAACTAAAAGAAACTCATAAAATTGATTTTATCACAAGAATTGACAAAATTTAAATCAAATAAAATAATTAAAAGTATACGAAAATATTGAAAATATATTCACTAGAACATAGTCAATATAAATAAATTTAATGAAGCTCAGTATTTTATTCAAATTATGCTTCGTCATTTTTATTGTTCATCATTGCCCCAAATTTACAGAAAAACGAATAGTCTTCAATATATACAATCATTAAAAAGCTGGTTTCAGATTCTTAGTAACTTTTTTTTTATTTTTTCAATGCATATTTTTTCAGATTCTAAATTTTATAAGTGAAAATAATCTCAGAAGAATGCTTTAATCTTGCTCGTAATTTCTTTCTAAATTTCTTAAAATAAAAAAGATTTTCTGATATTGTAAAATTTTATTCAATGAAAACAGTTAATCCTGAATTTATTGTTCCTTATGTACAGACAGATTTTCATATTTCATCTTGTAATTAATTCTGGAATAGTCAAATAATGAATTCTTCTTACTTTCAATGCATAAACAGAAAAGACTAAAATTCATTCCAACGGCTTTTCAATTACTTTTAGCCACTTTACTTTAAGTGTTTTGTTATCGTGACACGATAGAAAAAGTGAGCTTTTTAGAGGTTCTTCACTTTAGAATTCTCTTTTATTTTCTAGATGGTAAAGGTTTTTACATCTAAATAAGTCAATCAACTATTAATTAATGGAAGTATAGCTGTTTTTTTCTTAGCAGCTATATATATATATATATATTAAAAATTTATGTAAATCTTTGAAATATATGATTATTTATAAGCGAAAACTAATGTAAAAAATGGTTTGACAAAACGAAGAATTTATAAATTTATTTCAATTTATTATTATTTTACTTATAGTAACTGAAACGAAGCGAATTTTTTTAAATTTGTTACCACATTAATCATTGTTCATTCGAAACTACTTCTCGCTCGTTAAATTTCATTTCTAGAAATTGCTTGTACGTTAAGTAACTAGAATAATTAAAATTCCTCAAGCAACTTTTGAGGAGTTGTTTGAACTCTCAATTGTAAATTTACCTCTCAAATAACTGAAATTTCTTAAAATGGTTTTAACAAATTTATATTTAACTAAATAATGCGATTCATAAATTCAAAACACTCATTCAATTCAAATTACTTTTAAAAATTACATTTATAAATGATTACACAAGATCACAAAGAGAGATTCATTTTTTAATACTTAACTCATGTTGTCTTATATTCATAAAAGGATTTAAATCAGAGTAAATAATATATTTAATTCTCATCTATTTAAAAGGAAGTGTAAAACAAAAAGAATTAATTTAATATAACTATATTTCCATACGTATCCAATGATAATTCCAGTCCATAAAATTGTTGAATCAGATTAACCGAATTACAATGTTTCCATTGCCAGGTATACAGAGTCGTGTGTGTGTTTACGGAATAGAAAAGAATCAACAAGACACATATCGCAAGAAGACTCTGGCATTGCATAAGAACTGCAAAAATATTAAGAGTTTTCATCATTTCAGAATTAATTTAAGGGGAAGTTATTTTTGTCATGGTTATGGCAAAGCAATCAGAACTTGAGGGATTTGAAAATGAACATAGAAAAATTCTCTTCAGAAATTTCTGCGAGGTGCAAACTTCAATGTATCCAACGCACCAAGAATGGATAATTCAGGCATTACTAACCATAATAGACATGTATTGCGGTTGAAATGACAGAATTGGACTAAAAATTCCTCTGCAGTAGGATACTTATAATGATAAAGATTTGTAGAGTTATCATAGTTAAATGTTCCTTATAATATCTGAGGATTTTGTAACGTTTGAGGATATTTTAAGTCAATACAGAGAGAGTTTGTTGTTTCTACCCGGATACACCATATATAAATATATATTATAGGTTTTTCCACATTTAAGTCTCTTACCATAATATTTCTCATAAGCTTATTACATATATAAAATATTATTCTAATTATACTCCGGTAAAGAAAGATTTCTGGAAGCGAATTTCTAAGCAATTAATGATTGGTGATAATTAAAAAATTCTAGTCTCTCTCTTGTTTTCTGTAAGTAAATTAAGTGCAAGAGATGACGTTATACATAATACAGGAAGTCGCAATTAACCATTTGTTAAGAACAATTCAGCTAACTCATTTCTGGTAATTGATTAACAATGCCAATAACGCAAAGTAACTCTGAGCATAAAATTTCTATCACTAAGGCAAAATAAAGATTAGTAACAGTTTGCTTAAAATATTAGAGTATAATTTTATTTGCTTGTTAATTAAACATGAATTTTTAAAAATGCGACTTAGAGATAAATTTCAGAAAGTAAGAATTGTGTCATATTATATACCTTGTAATGCATTTGGCACTTAAAAAATTAATGCTTATCACTTTTTCTAATTACGTTCTGAAAAAGCCTGGGAGACTTTTACAATCTTCTAAGAGAAAGTTAGATGAAACTGTACTTTTTGTGAAGATATTACAACTCTAGATTTAAAAATAGTCAATATTTTTAACTTATGAACCCTAACTTACTTCTGTGCAAAAATACTTGATCAAAACTTGTATCTAAATGTATTCATATTTTTAATCGAAAAACAATGTTAATCTCAAAAAGTAAATGATAAAAATATGCTGTAAATGTGAATGAATATAAGTCAGATAATATTTTTGTCAGATTTGCTAAATATCAGAATTATATTTTAAAAGATTTTTTAATGGACTGTATGAAGAATTAATTCATAAAAATATTATTTATCCTTCTACAATAATTTTTTTCTTCACAAGTATTAATTCAACAAAGACCTGCAATATTAAGTGGTTTACAAACTACAAACCACTGCACTTAACAACTTCTAAAGTGTGTATCAAATTCATGAGCTATTCGACAAAGGAAATAATCATTATTATAATTCATAAAATGACAAAATGCAATTTAAAAACGTATATTAGAGTAGGTTCTAGTAAACGGAATTAAATTTGTGTATATTAAGTTTAAAAAGTCGTATCCTTTCATTGTTTTTGAAAATTCAATTAGATTAATTTGCTTTAAAAATAATGTTTATAACGACAAAAGTGCACTGTTTTAATCATAAAAAATACTAAACGAATTCTTAATTTTATAATTCTAAACTGTGTTTGAGATAATTACTGAAATCTTTAACTTTTTAACTTCTAAAAAATCAAACTTTTTTATTTATATATTAGCAGAATGATTCGGAAAATTTTTAATGTGATTATTATAGATGAATGAATTTTCTTAATAAATTATACCGTATATTGGATTATGCTTTTTTAAGTTGCAATCGTGGATTGTAAAATAATAAATAGATAATGTAGGTGTAATATATATACATATATATATATATATATATATATATATATATATATATATATATATATATATAGATATATATATATATATGTATATATATATATATATAATTTCCTGTTTTCCTGTTTTATGAAATTTAAATTTAAAGTTCTTACATAACTTACCGCGAAAGTTTTTACAAAGTATTGAAATCCTTTCATCGAGAAATCTTTTTAAAAGGGTAAATACTAAATGCTAATATGAATAATAATTAATACGAATCTTAACATAATACTAATATAAACTAAAATATTTTATAAGGTAAAAAAATGTCGTCACTTTTTTAGTGCAAATTACTTTCTATCAGTAATTTTTAATTAAAAATCCCATTCTTAATTTCTGCAAATTACGAATTTGGTCTTCAAACTGGCATTCCACATCAATCGAATATTAATACGAGTAAAAATGCACACTATGTTTATTTTTCTTCACATTTCATAATAACTTCATTATATACTACACTAAGGGTAACATATTTCCATGTAACATGGGAAATAAAATTAAATATTAAGTCTTTCTGCGCAGTTAAATGGAATTTACTTATTACCAAGACATAAAACGAGCGAAACTATGTGATACGGTTGTAAAAATAAATTATAATCTTCTTAGTAAATATTATCCGTTATTGACCAAAGTTTTGCTCCAATAAATGTTTGTCAGTTTTAACACTCTACCGTTATGGTGAAAACAGCGAGTTTAACGACTTAAAATCTAATAATCACCGATTTATTGGTATAATATTTGCTGAATAATTCTTGTAAATAATTACAAATGAAATGTGTACATCATTATCGTATTTCAAAGAGCGTTCAAATATTACATAATATAAAAAAATATGGTTTAAAAAAGTGCCAACTTTAAGCATTTAAAAATCTTTTTGAATTATGTATTCGAACAACTTAAGTCTGTTAAATATTTTCATACATTCTTGGTTTGAAAACTTAGCTTTATCAACTGTTGAATACTGAATTAAACAAAAACTTAAAAGTTATATAGTATAAAAAATTATTCTTAATATTTCCTTTCTATCATTTAAAAACTATCACAATATGGGATTTACATTTTCATAAGTAAATAAGTTGGTAATTAGAAACAAAAAGTGTTAAATTATGAATAAAATTTCTTTGATCAGTGCCATTATTAAAAATATTTTAATTTGGTTAAATAAAGAAAATTTGGCAGTTGCATCATCCTACAAAATTTTTCTCTTTTTGTACACGTTTCATGTTTTCTACATTTGAAGATTAGAAATATTAGTTAAATTATCGTAACTAACATAAAACTAACTCTAAAATAGTATAACAAGTGTATGCAATTTTACTTATTTGATAATTTGTTATAATTTTAAATTAGCTAAATTGTTTTTTATGCATTGTTATATAATTTGGAATATGTACTGTTATTTGAATTCAAAGTAAAAGAAGAAATTTTAATATCAAAATAATAATAAATATAAGTCGAAGATATTTTTATTTTAATCCTCACAGAATGTAAAACATTTTGTTTCTTAAATTTTTAGCAAAACATTTCTTCCAAAAATGGTTAAATAGAAAGTTAGCGATAATATTTTTGATTTTGACAAAGATACGAGCATTCGGAGATCTTTTTTAAGATAAGCTAAGCATATCATTGAATAAAAGTATTTTACAGAAAGCTTTTATTTGAATTAAAAACATTTGCTATGGTATATAAAACCTCTTATTTGCTTTATTCATTTTTCTAATGCCACCCTTTGAAATTATAAAGCATTTACCGCTTAAATGTAGAGCTCTTTGTTTCTATTTTGAGAAAATATTTCTCATTTCTCCCACTTTCTGTTATATAATTTATTTTACTTTTCTGAAATGAACTTAATTTAAAGTGTAAGTTTTAGTTTATTTTTTAATACTTATATCTTTTTATTTAAGATATTATTTTGGAATTAACTATTCGTTTCAATTTTATCTTAGAACTCGCTTTCCTACAGCTATGTTAAGATTAATGAGTGTACTCCTGAAATTATGATAAATAGTTTGTAAGAAAAATGAACTGCTCAAAAAATTACCTAAATAGTATTTTTCCACGCCATAAGAGATACTTTTGAGTAATTTGAAGAATTATAGTTTATAGGAACAAGATAACTTACTATTACACGTTTTCAATGTTTTATCCCACTTAGAACACAGTCTAATACCCGAAGCCCAAACTGAATTATTTAAGTATGTTACAAATATATTACCTATGATTTTTCTTTATACAAACTTAGAATTTTTATTATAATTTAAAGCAATATAGTTTATAGAAACAAGAAGTAATATTTAAAAATCTACATATTTTCTAGGTTTTATCACTACGTAAAAGACAGCCTAACAGTCATAGGTCAATGTGAGGACTTAAACCTATGTATATCCAACAGAATTTGAAATATTTTCTGTTATTATGATAGTTTTATCCTATAAAATGTATTTATTTTAAAAGTTCAGAAAAATTTTAATTTGATTTTAGCATACTAAAGTATTTTTTAGTTTTTCCTTTTTGAAGTAAGAGATTTTACCCTGTTTCACACAGTTGCAATTCTTTTTTAATATACATGTCAACAAATTAACCTACGCTTTTTTATTTGATAACAGATACGCATTTAATAAGTGATATCATCACCATAAAATCACAAAGAAAAAGATAATTTTCTTATAAAAACAAATGAATGATGAAATTTATCTCTTCTGTTTGATTGTCTCTTTAAACTGCATTTGTACTTTAGAAGTACAATTAATGATAACTTAAATCGAGTTTAACATTTCATTTCTGAATTTTTAGCAATTTATCTGTCTATTATATGATAAAACACACACACACATATACCGGGTGAGTTAAAAGTTCGTTACAATTATAAAAATTCGTAAAAAAAAAGAAGAAAGTAAGATAAAGAAGTGCGGTTTGCAAGAAAGGGCTCACAAGGTAGTCGGATATAGGTAGCAGCAAAAAAAGTTTTAGTTAAAAAAGTCACCTATAGATGGCGCTGACATCGAGAGATTCAGCAGAATTATGCAAATTAATCTTGCGATAAAAGGCCGTGATACTCGAGAATTTCTCATTCGCTTTCAGAATGTTATCATTACCCGATCGAGCGTTGTTGGTGAACTTGTTCTATTTGAACGGAGAGTCAGAAACTATTGCGTTGCGAAAATTTCGCATGACGAAAGGACTGAAGACAAAGAAAGGCCCCATATCGTGTCCTGGAATAGTCAAGCTTGTCAAGCGGTTCGAGGAAACTGGCTCTTTGGAGGATCGGCCACGCAGTGGAGGACCCTTGTTGGCGGAGAGCCGAATTACTGCGGTGGAAACCACAATGAATGATTTAGCGGCGGAATCGTCCATTGGGAGTAGCAGTGCTCGCGAAGCTGGAAGAATATTGGATGTGCCTCAATCATCGATTCGATGTATCCTCCACTGGATATTGCATCTCTATCCCTACAAACCGCAGTCACTGCAGGAGTTACAACCGGGAGACACAGCTATGCGGGAATCATTTGCTGAGTGGGCTATGGCAAGAATCGAAAACGACCCTCAGTGATTGTTCAACGTTTTCTGGACGGATGAGGCGCACTTCACACTACACGGAGCTGTCAAAACCCATAACACTCGTATATGGGCAACATCTAATCCTCGTGAATACACGACGAAATCTCTGCATCCAGCCAAGTTGACAGTCTGGTGTGACTTCACCTCACCTTTCATTGTCGGACCTTTCTTCTTTGAAGAACCGTGTCCCAGATTGGGCTGGAAAACATGCACAGTAACCGCTAAGCGTTACCTCACTCTTTTGCGTGACAAAATCGTGCCCGCATTAAATCAAAGAGGTGTGTTATGTGTAATAAACTTTATGCAGGATGGCGCACCACCACATTATGCCAATCCAGTAAAACGATTCCTTTTGAGTACCTTTGGTGAAGAGAGACTGATCAGTCGAGGTTGCAAGATCGCATGGCCTCCACGATCACCCGACCTCACTCCGGTTGACTTCTGGTTGTGGGGCTATTTGAAATCACGTGTGTACCGTTCATCTCCTTCAACATTGGCCAAACTCAAAGATTCCATCTGTCGTGAGGTTTCTGCAATTCATTCCGACATATTGCATTCAGCTGTAACGGGCGTTGCGAGTCGCCTTACTTGTGTCGTACAATGTACTGGAGGTCATATTGAACAACTGTTATTATCAGAATAAATTAATGGAGCGTACTGTTTTCCTTTTCATTGTGTTTCGGACTTTTTTAACAAAAACCTTTTTTGCAAAAAAAAATCCGACTACCTTGTGAGCTCTTTCTTGCAAACCGCACTTCTTTATCATACTTTCTTCTTTTTTTTATGAATTTTTAAAACTGTAACGAACTTTTCGCTCACCCACTATATATATACATATATATATATATATATGTATATATATATATATGTATATATATATATATGTATATATATATATATATATATATATAATATATATATATATATAATATATATATATATATATATATATATATATATATATATATATATATATATAATCTCAAATTAACTAGTATTAGTATTTATAAATATTTTTGTGTTATGTTAACTAAAAGACACTGATAAAAAATATTTAGATTATTATAACTTACAAAAAACATTTCAAACTTGAAACAAACTTAACCTATATTCTAAGTAAATTATTTTCTTAGATTTTCTTTTAATATTACTTATTTAGATACATTAAATTATTATGACATTTAGAAGTAGTTTTCCAGCTTTTCTACTTTTTTACTTATCAGATTTGATCTCTGTCTTGCAAACACATCGTTAATATCATTAACTTTCTGAAATATGATCTAACACAATCATGAAATAATATTGCTGGATATGGAACACACACATACATCTTGCTAAATAAATTTTTCAATTGTGAACTATGTCAATTGTGATTAATTTAAATTCTCAAATTGTGAACTGATTTCTTAAACTTTTATTGCTTTGTTCCTAAAACATAAATGTTTGAATTTCTAATATAACCGTTAATGATTACTTCTTGCTCTGCCAACATTTGGTGCTAGTAATTTCACTATGTCACAAATATACCTCGAAGAAAATTCAATATTTTCTTCGATGCACATTGATGGCATAAAATTATTATAAAAGAAACTTTCAACGACTCTTTTGCCTGTAATTATAAATTTTCTTTAGCATTTTTTCTGTGTTCTGTAACTTGCTCTTGCCTAGTTAAAATATCTGTCTATAGTTAAATTAAATCACTTCATCATTCGCCCTTTAAATTACAAAAGTAATTGCAAGTAAACATTTATTTAGCAATGAATCATCAATTTTCAAATCTGAATCATCTTTTATTTCACTATGGATTTTATGAGAAGCTTATTATATTTCTATCAAAGCCTGAATTTCTTCTTTGGTTTTAAGATATTTGATAGAGATGTATGGAAAAAAAATCTCTTCAAACCACCTATTTTATAAGGCATCCCAATCATTGTTTCATAATGAGCATGTTATATTAAATAAGATAAACTTCCAGATTTTTTACATTGTATATATATATATATATATATATATATATATATATATATATATATATATATATATATATATATATATATATATATATATATAATATATATATAATATATATATATATATATATATATATATATATATATATATATATATATATATATATATATATATATAATATATATATAATATATATATATATATATATATATAATATATATATATATATATATATATATATATATATATATATATATATATATATATAATATATATATATATATATATATATGTATATACAATGTAAAAAATCTGGAAGTTTATAAGCGTGGATAACTTATTGAATATTTATCACATTTTCTGGTTAGGTTATAAGACTTCTAGACCTTAATGGGAAATGCAATAAAAGTCCACAATTTTTTAAATTTTTCCTTAGATTGCTTTGTTGCATATTTACAATCATGAGGTACACCATTACTAAGCAACATGGTTTCTTAAGATGTTATCGTGGGTCTTCATTGATGTCAGATTTATGTGATTTCAATAGTATTTCTTATATTATGGAAATTGTTACCATAATTCCTGATACATATTTGTTAATTAGCCATGGTGACAGAAAAAAAATTTCATAAAGTATAAAAAGGACTACTAGTGAGACAGTGATAATTTAATAAACTTGTGTGTCAAAGTTTTCAAAACAAGTGAAATGTACCCAAAAAAGGATTTGTAAGGATAGTGGTCCTCAAAGAGATGAATTCAAGAGGCAAATTGATTAAACTGGCATGCAGTTACAATCAGATTATTATTTCAAATTGATATTTAATATTAAGACTATTTGATGAAACTCATAATGTAGAATTCTTTAAAAATTACTAATAGAAAACTGTACAGCGTTTAAATGGGATATTTTTAAATTTGAGGTTCCCAATATACTTCAAAATGACAATCTTTCGTGTTCAGTAGTAAGAGCGTGAAAAACTTCTGCAATGAGGCTGGAAAACCTTATTTTTAGTCATTCGGCAAATCAGGATGTATCAAGCAATATTTGAGATATGATTGAGATACATTAAAAGATTTGAAAACATTATCTTTCTCAAATGACTCCATCAAATATTATAGAACTGAAAAAAAACGACATTTAACGAACAGTGAAATATAAAATTATTATTCTAATGTGCAAATTAATGTTAAATGATTTTTCACCTGCCATTATTTTTACGATTTAGAAGGAAAATGATGAAGACACCAAATTTAACTAGGCAAGAAAAGAAAGAAAATACAGGAAAAAAATGCTAAAATTTAAGTTTATAGGTGAAAAAAGAATTAGAAATTTTTAATTTTCTTCTCGTAATATTGTTAACACAGTAGAACTACGAGTAGAACTACGGTAGAACTGCAAGAGCAGTAAACAGTGGAAGAAGTGGTCCAGGAAATTTATTTGCGTTCATATTGAGAGATTTAAATTTTAGGTACAAAGCAAGGAAAATTTTCCATCATTCATCATTTGCGAAGAAAAATTTATTTTGCTAAAATGTTTTATAGATCAAGCAATATTAATTCAAGATTGAGTTAGAAAACCATCTTTCTTAAATTCAGAGATATTAATGATGTCTTTGGAAATAAGAGAGCAAATATGATGAGTGCAAATGTAAAATATCAGGAAAATCGTGTAATTCTAAATGTCATACAGTCTAATGAATCTAAATAGGTAAACTTACAAGAAAATATAAATAAATCCTCATAAATGCTCTCTCTTTTAGAATTTAGGTTAAGCTTTTTCTGACGTACAACAGTTATTTAAAAATTCCAATTATATAAATTGTTTTATTATGCAGCTTTTTAGTTAACAGGACATAAAAGTTATCGATAAGTACTCGCTAATACTTAATAATTTAATACAATTTAAAAGTCTGTTTTGCTTAGATAAATATAAAATAAAATATTTACTAAAATAACAAGCTAGAAATTATTTTACTTTTAAAAAGTTCTATCATTTACTAAGTTTAATCAATTTATCATATTTATCAAGTTTATAGGTGATTATATATCAGTTTTTTTTATGCATAATCACTGAATTAATCATTTTCTCCGTAAAATATACACTATCAAAGTTATACAATGTACTAAAGCTTTACTTGTAACTTATTAATAACAATATAAATTAACTAAATTAACTAATTAACTAAATTAATTTGACTAAATTAATTTTTTAAAGTCATTCTCAATATAAGAAAAAATACTAATTTTTTGAAAATATAGTACATTTTTATTATATTCTCTAAATTTAAACTTTCCAAATTTGTTATATGTATAATTTGAGCCTTTAATATATGCACGTAAATTATGTATATAGATTTACAAAAACTATTTTTAATTACTATATGATTGAGAGATTAAAATATGCATCTAATTTCGAATAACAAATCCTTTTGTCAGATGAATAATACAAAAATGATTTCTCAGACAACAATTATCTTTTCAGTATACCATAATACTAATTTATAATTAATGAGCATTTCTGTGCTCTTGTACGTGATTGGCTTGATATGGAATACCCTGATCTCTGGATTGGACTTAGGGTTCCGGTTCTGTGTCCGCCACGTTCACCGTCACTTACACCGTTCGATTTTTTCTTGTGGGACCATCTCAAGAAGTTGTGTATCGAAACGTAGTGGCAACACCAATGGACTTAGTTGCTCGTCTTCATGCTGCTTGTACTTCGGTGGACCCCGCGATGCTGAAACGTGTGATGATAGTCATTCCACGCCGTACTCAAGTCTGCCTCGACATTTATGTCGGACACTTTGAACATCTGCTTTAAATTGTGCAAATACTGTTGTTGATATGTCCAATAGAGAGTTTTTCTTGCACCGGCAGTGACGTCATACATTGGTTTTCGTATTTTTCTCGTAAACTATGGGTCGTATAGGAACGCTTCTTTGGACAGTTTTTATGTACTTCCAACGAGGAATCTAGCTTTGCAGAGCTTATGCGGTCGTTTTATGAAATATATATATTATATATTATATATATATATATATATATATATATATATATATATATATATATATATATATATATATATATATATATATATATATATATATATATATATATATATATATATATATATATATATATATATATATATATATATATATATTATAATATTAGTAATTGGCATATCATGAAGAAAATGAATTTTATTCTGACACACCAACATTCTCACGCAATATCATGTCTAAAAATTTTATGATGATTCCTCAGTTTTGCATTATATAGAAGATGGTTATGCATTTTTCCAGATGACCTAATTTGAAAGAGAAGGCAATGTTTTAAAATTCATTTCACAATAAATTTGGTGCTTTACACTTACAAAATAAAGATTTGATTTAATAAGTTTGATTTTTTTAATTTTTATATTTTTCATGGTTCATATTTCAAATATCTACTTTCTTATATTTCCATTTCTAATTTCTTTTTGCTAGAGAATGTTGATTAATCATACGTCCGCACATGACCAAAATAGTGTAATATACATGGGTTTCAAGAATTTCATTTTCCTTTTAACTGTCTATTACAAATAATGTCTGCATAGTTACAAGTTTCAAATTTGAAATTCAGGAAATTAGATTTTGCTATGATGAAGAGATGCTTAAGATTACTCCATCACGAGTATACTTCCTGTGATTGAAAGAGCTCTTATAAAATGTTAAGCCATATAACAAAGGTCGAAAATACGAAAGAAAAAACACGCTCCTAGTTTTTTTTCTTTTTTTGAAAATTATATTAGACGATGAACATCTTAAATTTACTTCTCAAGAGCTTCTTCTAGGTATAAATTAAGATCATACTCATCGCCAAAACTGAATCTATTCTTACTTTCTCATTTACATATGCGTTTTCATGTCATTTATAATGATAGATGAAACATTTTTACCAACTTGCTGGAAATCTCTCTAAAAATTAATTATATTGCTTTCATTTAAATTTTTCTACATTACAAGAAAAACTATATGTATACGTGTGTGTGTGTCTTGCGTTTGCATATAGTCTTTCTTAAATATAGAAATATTAAAGTGAAAGCAATATAATTAATTTTTTGAGTAATATATATATATATATATATATATATATATCGTAAAAATTTTCTTTCTATATTTTAGTAGATATATGTATAATTTTAGTAGATATATAATGATAACTATTGGTGTGAGAATAATTTTTTAAATAAGTTATATGTTGTTTAAATAATTAAAATGTAAAATAGTTTTATAAACTCTATATTTTATAAATATTTTGCATAATTTTCCTTTACCAATTAATATTTCAATCAAATTAACAACCAGTCATTCAAATGCATTCAAAGCTTATATTTTGCATTGTTAATTAAGATTTACTTTTTGATCGACAAGAATCATTTATTTGAGAATTTAAAAAATAATTGTGAGCAAAGTGTTACCAATCTTTTTAAACTTTATCATATCAATAAAGATAACAAAGCAAAGCTTATCTTTATAATGAAAACTTAAGCATTACTACTAATTGTACATTTTGCATAAAATTATAATCTATACAATTTATATGTATAGTATAATATTATACATATATATATATATATATATATATATATATATATATATATATATATAGTGGCGTGCGGTTTGTATTTGCAGGGTGTGAAGTGCACACCTTGGCAGGCTAAATTATATGAGAGACAATAATTTTCTGCACCTATGTCTACCTATCTTTATATGGTATATAATAAATATTATTTATAATATATTTAAATATTATGTTGAGAGATTTGCTTACTTGTATCCCCGGTAATAGGTGCTGCACCACGTAGCACGTTCAAAAGCAAACCATAAGATGTTTTGATGTGTAAGCAGTGCGCACTAATTGAAAATCACGCTTTATGCATATAGGCTACTGGAGAAGCACAGCATAGTATAGCACTAAGGCAAGTGCAGCTATTTTTCCTGCACTTGGCATTCAGAATCATCTGAGGGTTATTAAGCAGGGACTTACGTGCTGAAGCTCTTCTGGTTTTTTAACTGATTAACTGGTTATACGATTTTGCAGATTGTTAATTTTAAATTTATATATTGTAAGATTTTGTTTTCATGGAAATATAAAAGAAGTATTTCATTAATATAAAGGGAAATGTTTTAATGTGGTAAATTAAGTTCAGTGATGTATTATATTTTTCGAAATAATTCGCTGAAAAAAATTCTGTTTTGTTAGACAAGAAAGAAACGAATTTTAACAGAACAGTCTAAATTTTACCAATTATTGTGTCTTACAGATAGTTCATAATATATTTCTGTAACACCACATCCCTGGTTTTGTTTTTAAAAGCTGTCAAGATGTCTTTCGCAGAATATATGATTTCTAAATGTTAAAAATAATTAATATTATTAATTGTGGATTTGGATTAATCAGTGGATTAAACTATATTTATTAATTTAATAAATATTATTTAATCCACTGACCAAACAAGAAATTGTTCGTTCTATTGTGTCAGCGTGCAGATAAATCCTCTGCACGTGGAATAGACGTTCGGTTTGTTGGCAGCAATGAGCATCCTGATGAGGCACAGCAGCGGCTGGTGCCGTGTGGTACTACGTATGCTGCAAATATGCTTTTTGTGGAAGCCCTAAGCGTTGCTTTTTCGCCACCGATATGACACCATACAACGCAAGACATGATTTTTGCTTCAATGCTAGTAGAATTCTCATAAGTTAAGCTGTTTTTATAGTTATAGCTGGACTACTCGCTGGTAAATATTTTATTCATTGTATTTTTAATTTTATATTCATAATGAATAACACGTTTCAGAATGGAGAACTCAGATGTCTCAATAATTTAAGATTTATTGAAAAATCTATTTTTGACACCAGGCGTTATTACAAAAAACGAAATAGTTAAATTAAGTAGACCGATGCCGGATATTATTCTACCGCAAAACGTTAAGATTAAAGGACAACAGTGTGTAAGACATTTTCAAAAATCTATGTATCAAAAATTTAAATAGTTAACCGGTTGTAGTGAGTTGAATAAGTTGTAATGTGTTGGCCGTGTTTACTTTTGTTATAGTTGAAAAAGATAAGAATATTTGGACAAAACAAGGCTACAGTGATTTAAATCATCTCCATGAAGCTGCAAAGAAACCTCACATAAATTCCGTAGTACTGTTAAAAACATTTGGTACCTTTACGAAATTAATGTTAGATCAACAAAAGGCTTCATCGACTTTTCAATCACAATGAAATGGTAACGAGAAACAGAAATATTCTCAAGAGATTAATAGATTTAGTTTGTTACTGAGTAAAACAAGGAGATGCATTTCGTAGACACAATGAGAATATATAATTTCCTTTAATCGAGGAAATTATATAGAATTTTAATAACTTTAATCAGTAAATATGATGACCAATTATCAGTTGATCAATTAGCAGTTGTGCTACGATATGTTAATAATTGTAGTGCACCAGTGGAAAGATTTTAGTATTTTAAAGATGTTAGTGGTAATCTTTCAGCAGAAGCTTTGTGTAATGTTGCGCAAGAAACGATTTTGAGTTTAGGGTGTGAGAGCAAACTGATTTCTCAAAAGTACGATGAGGTGGTAGTCATGGCAGGAAAGTTGAATGCGACGCAGAAAAAAGCAAAAGACAATTTCCCAGAAACTAAGTTTGGGCATTGTTTTGCACATGTACTTAATTTAGTTCTGTCGCAATCTATATTGCTTATAAAAGATTGTAAATTAATATTTGTAACAGTTTTGGACTAGCCTCATTTTTTTCAGTGTCTACAAAAAAAATCATGTTTTAAATGAAATTATTAAAAGAAAATTTCCAAAACTAGCTACAACACGTTGGAATTATCCATCTCGTTTGGAAAATACCATAAAAGGCGAAAGACAAGGCCTATCCGATTTATTTGAAAACATTTTTGAGAATCCAGAAAGCTGGGACAACGATATAATTAATATTGCAAACAATTATTACAGGTTTTTTGAAGAATTTAACAATAAATTTCTACTAAATATTTTTGCCAAAATATTTACTTATACTGATGTTCTATTTGATATTTTACAAAAAACTAACTTAGATATAGCACATTCTAGTCAAAAAGTAGAGGAAGTAAAAGATGCAATTCAAAATATGCGACAATTGTTGCATTTGATGAAGTTTATGAAGAGACTATATCTGAAGTGGGTCTCTCAAATTTAAAAAAACGTCGTTTAAATTTACAAAACTCAAATGTAAACCAGCATTTTAAAAATTTATATGATGAAATAATGGACATTATTTAGAGTCAGGTAGATGTCCGTTTTAAAAAATTAAATTCACTCAAAATTTTTTAACTGTTGAATTTCAGTTTTTTTAAGAAATATCAAAGTAAATTTCCGGTTTCCAGATGAATGCCTTAATTCGTTCAAGAACGCTCATGCAAAATATTTCGATTTTTTAAAACTAACCAATGAATTATGGGTTCTTTATCGCAGTGAAGTCATACCACGAAATATATATATATAATATGTGTATATATATATATATATATATATATATATATATATATATATGTATATATATATCTATATATATATATACATGTACACGCACACATATATATATATTTCTTGTATGCTAAATTGAATAAACAAAATGTTCAAGAAATACTTTTATAGCTGAAAAGGTATATATATCAGAGGAAGATTAAATTCTTAATAGCACCACTGCTTAAGATCTTAAATATTTTTAACTCAATGGCAGGAAAAAAACATAAAGAAAGAATTATGATTTTAATACCTTATACATATTAGAAATATTCATTCTAATAATGATTTTTCTCCATGAATTAAATATCCATTAGTCATTTAAATTATTTTTGTTTTATCTTACTATTTTACATATGGAGTATATTTATCTGAAAATTAGTATCTTGTCACTGATTTAATTTTTTCCATAAAATCATGCTTTATACTTAGATAAAAATTTATTTTTAATATTTTTGTTATATTACATTCTTTTCAAATTATCTCATTTATTATGTTTCATTCGATTATTATATTCATTACATGTGGTTTGAAATAATGCATAAAATATAAATTTTTTACTTTAAAAATAGAATCAGGTCTGTAATGATTATTACCCAATTGCTTTTTTCAAAAAAACCGAATTAAATTTCAATTGAATGTTAAATTAAATTTCAAGATATGAAATTGTAAAAGTAGTAAAAATATCTCATTCAAAAAATTAATCCAGCTACTTTTTAATACTTGTATCAATAACTTTTACAGAAAATTAATTTCATCGCGAAATAGAATTGCATGAAAACAAGGATGATGTAATCAATATTGCACACTGTTACACACATCACTCATTATTTTTAAAATTTTAAACTGTAATACATATTTAACTTCAAATTATCTCTTTTGAATTAAAGTTATTATCAAACTTGCTTGACTAGTATAATTTTCGAGCCAGTTTGTTCCAAATGGATAAGGATCTATTGCTTCATTCTTTACTGGATTCCTGCTCGATTACTCACAAAATAATGCTCTAATGGATGAAATTAAATACAAATTGCACAAGAGTAATCGAGAAGGATTGTGGTCTGAGTTATTTTAAACTTCATCGGAGTTCTGTATTTAAAAAAAGGAAAATAAGTAAGAGCGTATAAATATATACTGCATATCCCATGACAAAATGTATACTTTTAATTTTCGATGCCATTGATAGGAGAGAATTTAGATGATAAATTGTGTGTTAGTTACCAGTCTGATTGCTCCTGGATTGAGACACAGTTTGACAAGCATAGATGTTGATCAGTTGAGCTCATCTTCTGTAATAGTGCTTCAATACTGATTTCTCATATTTCCTTGTAGTTCTATCAAGACCACTACAAATTGTCCACTGGGCACATCTAGCACAACTGAAACTTACAATGAAATTACCTTATTTACTTATATAGAAATTTGTAATTTATTCGTGTATCATATTTTAATATTTCCTGGTAAATTTAGAAAATAATCCCGCACATAATTCAGAAATCAAGTATTCATTTAGATAAGTAGAAATATCTTCAAAATTTAAATAACCTGAAATATTTTAAAAGTGTAGAGTTTAATCATGAAAGGAATTAAAGTCAAATATTGAGTAGAAATAAAGAAATATATCTAAAATTGAAACCACGTTAGCCTGTTAAGGAAACGCATGGCTCTTATGTTCAGAATACCCGGTATTCAGTACCTGACGTACCCAAAGATGGTTATATTGACCTTTGTGAATTCCAAAGTGTCCAATGTTCATCAGTTGGTGTGGAGTATGAGTGCCATCTCAGGTGTCGATTAGTATTTTGAAATTAATTTAAAACTGGGAGATAATTACCTACGTTAGAGAATTTGATGCTCAGAAATATACACCTAAAATCATCTGATGTTTATCATAATTTTAACTGAAACGTCATCACTCAGTAGGACTATGACAAGCTGGTTAGAGCATACATCATTCCTAAAGCCAAAAAGCATTTGATATTTGATTCAATTAAGTATTTTGGTGCTTAGAGTTATCCTGTAACATTTTATGAAGAGAAAATGCTGCAAAATTTTATGTGAGAATTCACATCAAAATTTGTAAGTTTTAACATCTTTCAATTAGAGTCTGTTTAAAATAAGAGGATACAGTGCTAGTTAAGTAACAACTTGGTGGTATGAATGTGATATGAAATGAGATTAATTACATATCAGTCATTTTTCTTTAAATATTTGACAGAAGTATAAGTTCAAAGCAGCCATGCTCAGCAGGAACAAAATCAATAATGGAAACTAAAAAATTACATCAAACATGACTGTTTTTTAAATGTTATAAATTTGACTTAATTGTAGTATAAAAATTTTAAGACCTATTTTAGCATCATATTATTTTAATCATGCATATCTGAAATTGAGAAGTGCTAAGGGACAGAAAAATCTCACTTCACTATCTTCCTGTATTTGATTCGGGAGTTTATACATACGATTGTGATTTTAGACAAGGTAAGAATATCAAATTAACTATACAATTGACTTAATTCGAAAAGACAATAGTTTATTACAAAGGAAGGGTCTTACCAATGGTTTTTTTTATCATAGTTGTAATTATTTTTAAGGGTGATGCAAGTTTTTGTGATCTTAAGAAAACAATTAAAATAGTACCTCTTAAATCCAAAAGTTCTTTAATGCAAAATTATAGTTGTTAAACATAGATATCTATATTTATTTTCCTAACAAAACCTAGCATTGCTCAAAAGGGAAATAACATTTAGGAATATAATTATATAAATATTATAATAGAAAGAAGCTTAAATCTAAATTAATATTAAATTGATATATTTTAACTGTCAATAAAAGAATAGAATTTAGTCAATTAGAATGAGAGTTTGAAAATTTTAGGCTTTAGGTAAATTTCTCCTTGTTTCATCTTCAAATACACAGTTACCTAGTTCAATAAGTAAATCACTTAGTATAATTTCTATTCTAATTAAATATTTTAGTTACAATTACTTTTAGTTTTTATGCTATATTTTCATATAATATGTAATGAAAAATTGATAGTTAATGTTACAGATAGTTATGGTCTGAAATTAATTTTCTTGTATTCTAATAACATATAAGTAATGGTACAATGCGTAAAATTAGTTTGAAATGTATATATGTAGAAAATATTGAATAATAATTTAGCAACAAAATACGTCTGATTTCTATCTAAGTGTATTAATGGCATTTGTTTGAGCCATTTACAATTTATTTATCACAAGTATAATAAATTTTAAATGAAGCTGTTGATATACGGAGTTATTTTATTGGATATAAAAAAAATTCCTCCAAAAATATATAAAATATCTATTCCAATTCATAGGGATGTGTGAATTTACAGATTATTTACGTAATGTATGTAAATATATATTTCACAATAAATTTATATATCTCTCTCTCATCTGAATATTTAATTATAAGATACGTTTTTACAAAGTACTCAATAAGTTGAAAAACTGAAGTGTTTATATTAATCAGCATTATGCCCATTTTGCTCAGAATTAATTTTAATTACTGTTACATTTTGTGCTTACAATTTTAGCAATTATGTCCCTACTTTATTCAATAAGTGTGTTCGATGTTACTGTCTTCTAATGAAAAAGAATATAATCTTATATTATTATATACTTTGTAAGTATTCACAGACTTACATTGAATATCTTAATGCATGTGTGTACTTCCACGTTCTAAAGAATAACATTAGAAATTTTGATACTTTATATAACATAATAAATAAAACAGACATAAAAACTATTTTTTATTTCTGATCTGTTTGAGAATGATGTAGTGTTTCAAAATACCAAAATACTAGATTTTAATTTTAAATTTGATGAATTACTCAAATTAATTATAACATAAAAGTTTAATATATGTTATAATTAATTTGAGTTATTTTCATCATAACATAAAAGTTTAATTACAGTATTATAACATAAAAGTTTAATGACAGGAATTTAAAAATATTAAGTAAAATTTTTCAAGAATAATTGTGTAAAAATGTTTCAGAAAATATTATTGACAAAAATATATATCATATAGATTAAATTAGCAATTTTATCATTAAAGTAAAATAAAAATAAATTGCACTTCAAATAAAAAATTTCTAAGTATTTAAATAACTAAGAGTCATTTCTGTTTAGTTGAATTTATAGAATTTAAGAAATATTTACTGAAAAAATAAGAAAAAAGAGAAAGTAAGCTTAAACAAAGTACACATAACTTAATAAGAAAAAATTACAACGTACACACTTAAAAATTAGCTTGTTTTTGATTATTTTCTTATTTCTAAAGGTCATAAAGTACTAGATAAATTAATCTCAAGCAACGATTCCATTCTAAGCCTGGGAAAAAATAAAGCACTTCATATCTAACTTAATCCTCTGAATTTTCAACTAATCTATTATTTACTTTGATTTCAATATGTGTAGGAGTCACTCCATATATTTCTGCAATCTAATTTTCTCTCTCATTCTTTGAAGTTAAGAATAAGTTTTCCATAATTGAATTCTATTTTATTAATTCGCCTTAGAAAGGCTTTATTTCAACAAAGTACGTTGAATTCTATCCACGTTAACTAAAGGCTACATGAACTTCTATCAAGCTTTCCGGTGCTTAAATAGAAAATCTTCCTATAACCTGTTCATAGAAGCACACGGTTAAATATTTTATCTACTTGCTTTTCTGTAATTCATGTACACGCTTTCATTTGATTTAGAAACTTAAAAGGGGCTATCAGTTCCTTTTAAATGTTTATTAATGCATCTTTAACCTAGTTCATCATTGAAATGTACTTCATCGAATGTTTAACGCATTTACTGCAAACTACGTAACTTTTAATATTTATTTGAAATGCATCTATTTTCAATGGAGTACTCCTATATTGCATATCTGTTATCAAAGTTTAATTATTCAACTTACCTCTGTTAGTGAATATCTGTAATCACATGATGTAGAGTAAACTGTTTCCTTATAAACGCAGTAAATGATCGAATTGTGGTTTGAGTATTCGATATGAATTGCACTTGAATTTTATTCAAAAGAATATATTTAGCATTATTTGTTTTAGCTTTAAATTTTAGAAATGTCCATTTATTTAGTTCATTATGTAACTTCACAATAATTAAAATCACATATAATATAGTCAAGCAATTTCATCCGAGGGTTTGCAACTGAGAGCTTGAGAACGAAATATTGATTTCGTAAATAATTTTTATTTCACTTTCCAAAAAGTATCCCTATTCTTATTTAATTTTAAACTCAACTACATGGTTACCAAGACAATTATTAATAAAATTCTATATATTTGTTAAACGTACTATTCTTTTGAAGAAATTGATTAAAATTTCACTTAACTTATTTTGAATATGGAATCTTTACCAGACATATCACAGTTATGTAAGTATCAGTAAAACTTCTGACCATAAAAATGTCAATAAATAAAAATTACTAAGCTTTATATTAAGTAGTCTTATTATTCCAGAAATAATACCTCATTGTGCTGACAGTGTCAACATTATGGACAAATTGATTGCAGTTTTGGACTCTAGGTCCAGTACAAAATATTAAAAGTCATATAGGAAACCAAATACAGAGCAAACGTTTGAAAGTAAAATTAATCACATATTTCTCACTTTTATTCTAAATACAAAGGCAAGTAAAAATATCTAACCCTTATTAATTGGTTACGGATTTTATTTTATTTGGTTAGATGATTAAATTTTTGAGAAAAAGAAAATATTGAAAGTAATGTCTATTTAAACCTAGCATTGATTGGAAAATCAGAAATAAATTAGTTTGATTAAACAATAACAATGTAAAAAAAGACAAACATTAAATTCTTAAGAAATTTAGGATCGGAAACATTAATTTGATTTATTAATTAAGAATGCAAAACCAGTGTTTATGTTATTCATTAGTTATTTTAAAAAATTAACAGCCTAAGCATCATTTCAAATCTGATAGTAATTTCAATGCTTTTTATTTGCACTTGACATCCGAAAAAAGAATACATATACAATGAAAGATAATAATTAGAATTATAAGCTGTACCAAGTTATCAAAAGCTGTTTTGAATGAAATTATAAATAATGAATTCTTTCTAAGAAAATATGATAAACATAATTATTTCTCAAAGAAAAGAATTACGTTGACATCTTGACTAATACCTTCAACAAGTTACATTTTGAGGAAATTATTCCTTAATATTTTATTAACGTTCACCTTATTTTATTTCTCTGTTCTTTTCACTCTCTGAATGCAGACTTATGACTTTGTATGCTTAATTAGAAATGGAAAAAGTGGCAAAATTAGTTACATACTCATTAATAAATTAATCAAGTTAGCAAAGTTTTTTTTTAAAGGCTACATTCATAGATATTTTTTCTTGGATTTTCTTGGTAACAACATCAAAATAAAAACATTCTTTACAAATACAAGTCTTAAAGATAATTAAATAACGTATCAACTGATATTGCATAATAGAGAATGAATAAATATATAAATTACATTACACAGCGCGTATGTGATATATAAAACAATTTATTTATTATCTTATATGTTAAGAGGGGAGCAAAAACCTTACAATAATACTCAATCTATAGTTCATGAGTTCCTTAGATAATTTCATAGTTTTAAATTAATCACTACTATGAGTAACATTTCAAAGAATACTCAAAACAATAATCACAACTTCTAATAATTATCACCTACCGATTACGTCTAAAATCCCTCTAATAATTAAGTGATAATGTGTTCATGCATTGGTTCCAAAATTATGTAAATGGTGTCCAAAAATTATGGGAAGATTTGACTATGCCAATATTCGTGTAATAGAGTAACTGGCAACTCTAATGAAAATCATTTGATAACTGATAATTTAGTATTAGTATAACTAGTTCATTTTAGGATAGAATGTTACTTCCACTTGATTAAGAATTTTCCCCTAGACAATATTATTTAACACCTTTGCATTTTATTTTATGGGGCTATTTGAAGTCAAAGATCCATGCTAATAAGCCTAAAAACGATCATTTCAATATGATTTTTCGGTTTTCAAAATCCTATTTACCCATTCATATTTGCTCTTTTCATAAAAACTGCAATAACCACATAAATCTCGTTATCACTAAAACAAATTTTCATAAATCTTAATATATGAGTCACTTATTTATATATAATATTAATGGTTCATAATCTCAAATTTTTATATAAATATGTTTTCAATGACAAAATAAGAACTTATATGATTGGTGAAGATAGTAAAGTTTTGTAGTTTTGTATATTAATTTTTTGCATAAGAGTTTACATAATTTTCTCACATAAGTTTACCAATATATTAACCTAAATATAGTTAAATAAACCATTCGTGACGCAGATAATATCCAAAGCTGGAGAAGTATTTTTTAACACAGTGATCAAAAATGTTGTAATATTTGATTCCACAAACAAATCTCCAGCAGTAAAGACATTTATATGCGAAACTAGTTTAAAAATCATTATTTAAAAATTTATCGTTAAGAGTGAAAAATATTTTAATGCAACGATAAATAATGGATTCTGTATAAAAAACTTTCTTACTAACCACAAATATTATCTTAAAAATTAATGAGAAAAATATCTGGTATATCAAACAATAGCTATTTTATTCTCATGTCATAAGCCAAGTAAAGAATTCCAATAACCGAAGCGTCAGCTGCAAACAGCTTTACTTCACAACTTTATACTCGTTACCAGCTGTTTCAATGAAAGTTTGAGGCAAGAAGTCTGTTCGTCAATGACAACGTAATAACAGAGACAGATATGTCATATGCTGACTTATAGAATAAATTAAATGCGGGTGGAGTGTTTCTGATTGTGTCGTTATTTTTATCTATCTTTACAGTGAAAAATAAATTCAGTAATATTTTAATAAAAATCCATACGGATAATACAATAAAAACTGTGTCCCCGAATTCTGGCTCTTCAGGGAACAGTTTTTAGTATATTATTTCTAATTTCAAGAAAGTAATAATATTCAATTCTGAATTATATGCAATATTGAATTGCAATTAAATTCTCAGAAAACAGCTAAATAGCAAGTAATTTAAATATAAATATTACAAATTATACTTTAAATCAATTCATGATATGTGAGTATATCTTAACAAATTTTTTTATTCTTAACTAGTTACAGAGAAAAATATAATCTTAATATAATCTTAAAATTAAACAATGTTAGAATTTTTTTATCTGTAATGAATAATTAAAGTGAAATATAAATTATATATTTCCTAACTGAAATACATGTTAGCGAGTCACAATGATATTGAATTTATATATAACTAATTTTATAAGCCAAAAGTTGTATATTAATTTTTGGAAATTGTAAACGTTACTTGTGGGTACCACATTTAATGCTAAAAATAGTTTAAAAAATTGTACCTAAAGAGGAGCAAAAATAAAAATTTAGTATTCATCAACTTTCTCAATAAAAGAGGAACATACATTTAAGGAAATACTCATTAATTGATTAAATGAAATCTAATTAACTCATTCTGTATCACAATGTAAGAGTTTCAAACACATGAATATAAATTTAATAAGTATATTTCTCATATAACTGTGTGTGTGAAATTGTTAATTAAATTATTTAAAATTTCAATTATATGTAATTTTAATAACCTGGCTGTCATACGTTTTTTTATATATATATGAGTTATTAAGGTTATGTAGTATATGTATTTATAAAATTAATGTGAATATATTACATTTAAAATATAATAGCTCTTGCGAACACATTAATTACAGTCTGTTTACAATCTGAAAAGTAGAAGACAGCTTATATGTAATTTCAAAATAATACATTGATTAGCGATATTAACTGTGATAGATTCTCTTACATATATTGGTTTGAAAATTATATAATTCATTGTCCAATTATTAATTTTTTTAAAAAAATTTTTTGTGATAGACTTTTCATAGCAATAGAATATATATTTTATTTAATAAGTTTATCTGTGGTATTCTTAAAATTTTAAATTTGAAATTTTTAAATAAAATTATTATTAGCAACTATTTTACCTGCTAACAATTTACATTATCAATAAAAAAGCCTCCAATTTATTAAGATAACATGATGTTTTCATTTAAGGTATTAAACTATCCACAAAGTTATTATAAATTCAATATAGCAGATAACTGCAAAGATTTCTTTCAAAAGTAGTAAAAATATATAAATCTCTATATTTACAATCTTATCTGAAATGTATTGCAAATAAATTTTTTATACAAGGCATATTTCCATGAGCTTTTCTTAATTCTGAGTATTTTCTCCGAAGCGTAAAGTTTAGCAGATTAAATTTTTTTATTTTCAAATTTATAAGTCATATTATTGGTCAAAAGGAGAATTTCTTAAACCTAACGCAACAATTAGAAGAACTTTCAAGTATTACACTTATGGATTTGCAAAAAAGTAAAAATTTGGAAGATAAAACTTTCTCCTAAAAAGGTCTCGACTTCTCACTTTCATTTTTTGTCTAGTATATTATATATTACACATTTTTAAAGTATAATATTGTAACACAAACTATTTCTTTTGCTTTAAGAAATAAATTTATGAAAGATTGCAAATCGCTAAAAATATACACATATGCAATATTGAAATCTATTCTATACGCCATTATGTAATTAGTTGATAGATCTAAAGACAGGCATTCTTGGTAATTTTAATGCAGCATGTATTAAATATATTCGAAGAAAAAATAGACTAATAAGGAAACGTGCTTAAGATTTTAATGAAGTATAAGCTTTTATGTTTATGTCACGTATATTCACGTTTTTGCCAAGAGGTTTAGCCGAAGTAACTGCAATTAATATTGTATATTTTACTTTGGTTGGCTATTTCGACAAATGGCTGGGTATCCTTGGCCAAAGCATGAAGTGATAAAGGTAGATTGACCACACACACAGTAAACGGCACGTCTATCTCTTCCAGTGTAACATTGTGCACGTGGTAGAAAGGAGAGTGCCACGCTCATGAGAAGGTCCTACCAATAATTATTCGACACTTCGATTTTGTTCTTCTTCGCATTAGTTCTTCGACTCAGTCATTTCATTATGAGTATATATTTATGGTACTTTTATTTCTATATGCGAATGCTTTTGTTTGAAATTATAAATGATGCCTAATAAAGTGTCATTCAAGTATTATGTAAGCATATTTTTAGTCATTTTGTATCTTTCCGCTCTATTTTGTAAAAAATAAAATATTCCTCCATTTTGCTTAAGTAAAATTTGTGAAATTCTGTACGTCATCGGACGCTTTTTCCCCGTGCTTCTTGTTATTGAATTGTAATTTTTTCGTTATTTAATGCTTGTCTAAGAATTGTCGTAATCTCAACCCATTTGTTAGAGAAAATAAGATCTTAGACTCCCCTTTTCTGCTTACATAATACTTGATCAGCCCCTGCTTAGGTCACACTTAAGACAGTGTTTCTCAACCTTTCAGTGTTTGAGACACAAATTTTAATTATAATTTTCATTTCGAAGCCAAAACTTAAAGAAGAAATTTACTATATGTTTATCTCCCTCAGAAAATATTTAGTGTGTGCTTGCTCCCTCAGCAGAGAAATGCAGATTGGGGATCATTAGCTTCTGCTTGCATGCAAACTTCAATAAAAATTATACAAAACCTCATCTCCGAGAAAATCTTCAAGTCAAAATTAATCATGATCAAAAGATAGCAATAAAATGAAGCTAAGAACCCAAATAGAACAACCTAAATGTCGGCAACACAAGTGTTGGAAGTGACTAATTGCATTCACAATACAAAACTGTTTTCATTTAGAAATTATATAGTTAAAAATTCATTTCTGAATATTTTTCTTGAAATATAATTTGTTGAAAGCAGAAAGTTTGAATAGATAAAAATTATTTTTCTAATTCTTTAACTATGTAGAATCGACAATTTAAAAACTAGAAAGCGAAGAGGAGATTTGATGTGTCTTATGCAGAGTCGGTACTATTAGCTTATAGGGGCTATTCAATACATTCAGTTATGCTATTACGACTTTGATGCATTGTTGTGATTAGACATTTTGAAAGTTTTGAGACTATTTTTATGTATTATTATTATTATTTTCGCTTATGCTGGCATGTCAGGTTAAGTTATCTAATTCAAAGAGAAGTTTAGTTTCAAAGCCTTTGATATTTTAAGAACTTAATTCAAGAGGCAATATAAACATTACTTCATATGCAAAGTAACCCTGACAGTAAGTAGAAATTTATACTGAATTATCGAAAAAAATTAACCAAATTTGTATTAGTGCTTTCTATCAAAACCAAAAGAGTAGAAGAAGCTGCCTACCAGATAATAGATATATTCACCACCATAGAGGCTCCAATCGTGCTTCAGTCAAACAATAGGAAAAAATTTGCAAACCAAATTATAAATAAAATAAATATGTGTGACCTGAATTGAAACAGGTACACGGAAACTCTACGTACAGCCAAAGTCAAGGTTTCATCGAGCAAACAGGACATTCAGAATATCATGATGTCATGGATGCAGATAAAATAATCAACACATTAGACTGTGACCCTCTGATTTATTTAATTCATGAAAAACCATTCTTTTCATCAAGGAATTTGGTCACAATACTAGGCCACATTTACCTGCAAAGCAAAATGGTATTTACTTACTCAAATCTGCGCAGGGAGACTGTTGATACTTTACTTTCCAAGAAAGATCTTAAAAATGTTGAACAAGAAATGGAGGTTGCTATAAATGCAGGGAGTGCCTTAAGGATTGAGAAACTGCTGTCATGGCAGTGGAATCAATGGAAAGTTCAAATAATTTCTTGACAAAAACTACCCCAAAAAATTCTGTGTATTGTGTGAAAAAGAGTGAAGTCCAACCCATTTCTGTGGATCCAGTGGAAAAGATTTCCATGTAATTTGTAGAATAAGCATTTTTTGGTCGTGTCCATGAGATTCGAACTATATGCGTCCGTGAATTTTGAAAATTTCCTCTGCGACTTGCTTAATGTTATCTCCATAGAAATCTATCATAGTCGGCAACACTCCAATTTTTCTCAGGCTGCCGCTCACAGCCGGACATTCATAGATGTGAGTAAGCGTAAACATTGTATCAGGACAATGATCACAACTTCTATAGATCTTTTTGCCCTCTATATCGATCTTCATACCCCTGTGGTGTCCGGTTCGCAGCCTAGTTATGGTTTTAATAGTCGATCTATTCGCAGTTATTTCAGAGAGAAGATGTTTTGTCTGAATGGATTTTTTTCTAAATTTGTATCTGGCCACTGCATTCGAATCTCGAAGAGACACATCATGGCAGCTAGTGTTGAAGTCTCTGTCCTCCTTGGCCAATTTATCCGAAGTTTCATTATCTTCTATGTCGACGTGCAGGAATCCACTGGAGAATACAGTCTATGTTTATAGTCTGAAGATCTTGAAGACCTGAGATGATTTCTTGGGTGGTAGAAGAATATCCTTTTAGTATTGCCTGATGGGCGGCCTTTGATTCTCAAAAGATTACTAGGCCTTTTGCCTGCTTGGAAGTGGGAAGGGCCTTATAGATATTAAGTGCCTTCAGAAATGCCCTCAGCTCATAGGTGAAGTTAGAGGCTATGTTTCCCGTACCGTACTTGCCCTGGTGAGACGCACCATCCGAAGTAGTTAAAAACACACCGGCACCCCCGTTGGTGATATTTTTGTCAGAGGAGTCATCTGTGTATGCATGTACAATGTCTTCTTTTGAAAATTGTTCTATTGCATTGAGTCCCTTTTTCCTAATGAGGTCCTTTTGTTCATTTTTGTTGCATGGCTCCAAAAGGTCAAAGAATAAACAATGAAACAGATGTAAGGTATGGAGGAAAAATTAATTGTAGCCTATATCATAACAAACAAAAAATCAGAGAGAGAAGAGGTCAGCTGCTAACATTTTTGCGAGGCCAATATAATATAATTTGCAACGTCAAACTGCGAAGATGCTTTAGAATTCAAATGTGCAATTCCCACCAGAAAAAGTTGAATATAATATACTCATGTGGGAATGTGTTTTTCCAAATCTGCAGAAATTATTTAAACCTAAATTTACAAAAGAAATTCCCTCTGACATGTTTGAACTCAAGTGCTTCTAACACAGACCATTCTATCTGCAGCCCAATGCGCTGTCATCTTTCACAAACTTATTACAAGAAATGTCTTTAAGGTGATACTCAGTCTTTTTTTACCATATAGACTTGATGCTAAATTTTCCAAATTACATTCTCTTCCGAAATATCGATTTATAAAATACGAAGTTTTTTACACGAGAAAAACAATATTAAGAGTAAATTCATATATAAAATATAGATGACATGCTGTAAATAAAATTCAACAGATTAGGCCAACAAAGAAATATCTTTAAGCAATGTTAACAACAACGCTATTTTCCTTCCTATTAGTCTCAATTAAATATTATATTTGCCTTTGAAAAAATTTCCTATTTTCTTAAGTGATATTTTGATAGACATTGTGATCTGGGAAGTTTAATATTAAGTTTATGGAGCAGAAAAAAAGACAAAAAATCACCCTTAAAGGTAGCTGACGAATTGAGTATTAAATTTGCCTTTGTATTTATTCACTATACGCAAATCATTTACTTACCATATAACTCGTCATATTGAAGGCTGTAAATCTAATCTTTAAGTTATCAAGCTATTACAGCATATACGTTAACTGAATAATTTCTATTACTGCTTTAATAGGAAGTTAAAATAACACGAGATCATATTTTTATATTTTACAAGCTTATTCTTAACTCATAGGTGCTACTTATATTTGAGCTCGTTTCTGAAACAATTGCACTTGGAAAAACAGTACATACAATTATTCATTTATAAATATTTCCTTTTTTAAAAGCCTGTAAAACAAACTGCTCTTGATTTTTTTTTTAATATTTTGGCTGATTGGCCCAAACCACTTCATGAATTAGCCGGCCAGAGCCCGAAATCGATAAAAAAAAGGGGGACATTTTCAGGTACGTTTACAATAACATTGGCTAGAATGACACTTGGCTGACCAATTCGCAAACTGGTTGATTTTGGGCTTTGGCAGTAATATATATAACACATTTTAATAACAAAAGTAAAATTATATTTATCTAAGTAACTATGCTTAGAATACTTTTTAATATAATGTAGGACCTCCTTTTATCTATTAAAATACAACAATTTTGCTAAAAAAATCGGTATTTGTTACAAAAAATTTGTTAAAATTACTTCGCAGAAAATTTTTACTTCCCATATATCCTTTCATATTAACGAATATTTTCTGAAGCATGAAATTAAATGAACTTGTGTTTCTTTGACTCTCATGCTTATTAACGTAAATTCGTGTTCACAAACTGTTTTTTCAAAAACATTTGTTAGAACTCTCCAAGCTTCAAAATCATAAAATACCTAATCGAAAAATTTCTATATGATCTTTAGGCGTCTGGAGTATATATTTGTTGTATGAAACACTTAAAGAATTGCAACAGTTTACCAATTAGCTAAAAATAATTTCTTCTACTCAGTTACAGTTATTTTTTTACTAGAAGACACACTATATGCAATGTAAGAATATTTCACAACATTATTTAGCTACAATCAGCTTATATATTGTCATATTAATAATTTGAATATTTGTCCTCGGACGCAATGCTCGAAGACTACCATCAGTTTTCCACTACTAGAATCATGATCTCTCTAATTATGGAAGGTTTTCATGTCGTACTGAATACAACTGATTTGTTCACGAGGTCTGCTACTTCAATCAATGGAATTCTGTTAGTAACACCAATCAAGTTTGTCTGTGGCTAACCTAATTCATCGATGCAGAATACACTAAATATTCGTCAGGAAAAACGACAAGTCCCATATTGATTATTACTGATATTTATAACTACTTTTTACAGTGCTTAATTAATTTTCTAAATTCAATTTTAGCTGTACAAGTGTTTAACCATTTCATCATACATCATAAAATTTCTATATGATCACATATGATCGTAAAAAACATTTTCCTTTCTATTTTTGAATTCGCTTACTTATAGAACATTTTGATAATTTCATTAAAAAATATTGAATTTTCTAGTATCTTCTGAGATAAAATGGTCAAGAGATTTAACCACAATTATAATTTCATGCTTATAATCAATTGATATACATTATAAGTTTATAAATCAGTAACTTAATAATTACTTTGTGACTAAAGTATATTATCCAATAGAATTGCTGCATTATGGTTTTCTTTTAAAAAAGTTAATGTTTATAATAATAAACATCTGTTTTCGCTAAAATAATTACAGTAGTTTAATATAACATTACATTAAAACACATGTTTTTGAAAAAATTACTTTTCAGTTCATACAAAAAATATTTGCTATAAATCAATAAAGTTAAGTTTGAACGTTTTTTTTTCAATGGTCAGGGTATATCGGGATGTATTGTCGCCTTATACCCAAGGAAACGGCCAGAAAAAGCGACTTCTTTGCCGCCGAGGCGTTGCCCCGGGAGCACCACAGGGGGTGGGCCACCTTTGCACCCTCACACTTGCCATAGGGACCTGTTTATAGGGTGTATATATATACCTCATTCACACACAAGGAAAGGACAAAGACAGGATAGAGAGAGAGAAAATATATCCGTGCCTGAACCGGGATTCGAGCCCAGGGCATCCATATCCGTAGTCAGGCACGCTGACTTCTAGACAAGTTAGCCGGCATTTTGGAAGTTAATGATACAAAATAAAGCTTTTTATGATTCTTAATCTTTTAAATTTAAAGCATTAAAACAAACAAACAACACAACCACAATAAAATTTAATTAAAAGAAAACATATATTTTTTAAACCATACACACAAGCATATTTTACATATATATATATATATATATATATATATATATATATATATATATATATATATATATATATATATATATATATATATATATATATATATATATTATGTATGCTTATTTATATTTATATTACTTATACATATGCTGAATATATATACAAATACACAATTGTGTGTAATGCGGATTCACAGTGTTTCGTTATTCACAATGGATTTTTATTAAATAACTAAAGAAAGTTACGCATGTTAATATATCAATATTGTTATAGTGAAAAATTGTGTTTATTTTACATAAACACTGTATACATTTTTTATATAATAAAAAATTTAATAAATAACTTAATTAAAATTAAAACTTATATGAAATTTTTTTAACTTTTTAGTAAATCAGCGTAATTCATTGAAAAGCATCAATTCCTTGTAAATAAATAAATATAGTTATTCAGTTATTCAAGAGCAATTTCAAATTACAGGATATATATATATATATATATATATATATATATATATATATATATATATATATATATATATATATATTAATATATATATATATATATATATATATATATATATATATATATATATATATATATATATATATATATATATATATATATATATATATATATATATATATATGTATGTATATGTATGTATATATATATGTCGGTATATGTATGTATATATATATGTATGTATATATATATGTATATATATGTATGTATATATATATATGTATATATATATATATATACATACATATATATATATATATATATATATATATATATATATATATATATATATATTTCAGGCAATTAATTAACAATAAAACTATAAAAATTTGTCTTCCCAAGCATTTTGTTGTTGTGTTTTTCATACATGTGAATATAAGGAGAAGTGTATGTAGTTTGATCAAATTGTAAAGATATAAAGAAAAACAATATTTTTCATTTATTACATAAAATTTAATTCCTAACTTGCATTTTGATGACATTTTAACCTGTAAAATGAATTGTTTGATTTGATAAACAATTCGTTTTATAGGCTATATCTATAAAGGAGACAAATTTTAATTTGTACTATAATAATAAATAAAATTCAGAATGCAACATATTATTTCACACTAAAAATTTTATTTAAATGTTTTTTAGATAATTTGAAAGTTATTGTGAGGTTTATAAGAAGTCATTTCATTATTTGCTTTAAAAAGCATTAAATAAGAAAAAAGAAGAGGAAAGTTATTTTATAATAATGAGGAAAACTTCACAAAAAATCACTATATTTGTAGCTATTATGAGCAAATATTTCTTAAACTATATTTTAAAAAAAAACTTTCACAAATGAACTATTAATCATATATTTATCATTTACCAGCAGGCTCTTAGATTACCTTTGCTTGTAAATTTAGAAACATTTTTTACTTTCTTCTCATTTCAGGAAACAAAGTGGAAATGATGAAATCTCTACTCATGAATATAGATGACTGTTAAATGGATTTACCTCGAAATTGTGTATAAGAAAAAAGGTGTTAAAAATTTGGACTTACGTAAACAAGCTTTCTGCCTACTCGTGAATAAAATTCTCTTGTTTCAACAATGAATATTTAAAATGAATACAACACTGTGTGTGGATTTATTTTAATGATACATGAATAAACTGTGGTAAAATTGCTTCATATGGTATAATCTTTATAATTAGATTAGAAAAATCATAGACATAAATAAATTCAATATCAGAAAATAGAATTTGTTGCGAACTTCTTTTCCATCGCCTCAAATAAAATTTTTTGAGATTTTCTCTTTCAAATCTGAAAAATTCATGAATTTAATCTCGTCCTTATTAAAAAGAACTATGTTAAAAGTTGTATGTATAAATAATTTCGCAGTTTATAACTCTTCATTTTTTTAGATCATTTGATACTTAAATAAATAAATTGATAAAATAGTTACCTAATTTTGTTTACAACCATCTCTAATCATATTTTACCAGTTTTATAAATTTAGTATCACCGACTGGCTGATTATCTTCTTAGAATTAAAGTGTTCCTATTCTCAAATAATTTTTAAGTTACTTTATATGTTTCACGTTATTTAATGGATTTTACAAATTTTACACCTGGTATTATGTGTTTAATTTGCTTCACTGTGTTTTTCAATAATGGTATTTTCTAAAGCTTTATTCAACACCGATTTACATTTTAAGCAATTTATGAATTTTCACATTTGTAGAAAGTTCTTAAACTCTTTGAATTTTATTTTAATCATCAACAATTTCAGAAGATCTTCCTATTTTGATTGTTTGAGAATTTTCCTTGTTTATCATTAAATGAATTTTATTATTTTAAATTGTATTTTTTATTTTCAATTATAATAAAATGTAGAGAATTTATTGCTAATAATTTACTGTTTCCTCTCTCTCTCTCTCTCTCTCTCTCTCTTCATGGAAATGAAATAAATTAAATGCTATAAGATTTGGCTTAGTTGCAAATATATTATTCTAATATAAACATATATAAAATATTAATTATTTCTATCTTATTAAAAATTACATAGCTGACCTCTAAAATAATATAAAAATTATACCTCTAAAATTAATTTAGACAAATTGAACTGAATAGATAGAAATCGTTTCCAAGAATTATCCTATTCACAAATTACAATGTTTACACTCTAAAATTTTCATGCTGAAGCAATTCAATCTTAGTAATTAGATCATGTACGTTTTATTGTTAAAGGCAATTGGAATAGTCTACAAAAAACACTTTTTTTGTCACGACAATTAAATAAACGGAGTTTTATTAACTTTTCTCCTTTGAATTTAAATATATGCTCAGATTTTCTCCAACAGGCAAGATTTTCTTTGTGACATATTTTCAAAATTCTAAAGCAATTACTACTTTGAAAACAATTATAAATATCAACTGAATTCTCTCTTACTTAATCAGTTGTATATTTTGCTCTCTTGCTATATTTTGAGCTAGGAGTGTCACTCTTTATCATCCAATATACTGGTACATATTTTTCATAGTAAAATATTCTGATGAAAATGCTCCCCAAATTCATCAGAGACAGCCTCAAGATTTTCTGGGAAAAATTCTAAATAGGAGTACAAAACTTGAATTTTTTAAGGACATATCATCTATTATTTATCCAAAAAAAAAAAAAAACCAGAAGATAACTTACCATTTCATTACAGTTTTCTCCTATAGTATTGCCACGAAATTCACAACAAATATTTTAGAATGATTTCGACTCTGCGTTTTCTACTGGATTGAGCAGTTTCCTAAAATGATCTTGAAGTGATATTATTATTATATTAAGGTCCTATAAATATTCTTTTCTTCAATATCGCATCATCAATTTTAAGAAATTTCGATTTCAGATACATAAAGGCAGCAGAACATTTGTCCATAACTCTTACAAAATTTTTCAATAGCCCTAGTTTTAACAGGGATTATAATTTCCAGAAACCTCTAAGGCAGTATTTGATACATTTTTATATCCATGAATAAGAAGTTCATGTTTGGACCCTGTTTCCTTGTGTAATGAGATTTCCTATCCTTGCTGTTCCAATCACACAAAGAACAACAAAATTTTGTGAATTTTAATTGCAAATCCAATAATAAAGACTACAATTAAATCACCAACTATATTCTAGGTATATTTAGAGTATTGAATTTTTCCTGACAGCATACTTTTACATTTCTTTCATATCACTAGCATGCGGAACAGATATTGATGATAATTCATTTCTATTATGCAGTAATACAGGCTTCAAACTAACTTGTGATGAGTCTATGAACAGTCATTTCTCATGTGGCTGGTCTTGATACCAAAGAGCCTCCATAACTGAAAAAATATTATTACAAAAAACTAAATTGTCTTCTTTAGAGAAATAGCCCTTAAAATCACAATATTTCGATTACGATAAAGTAAGTCTTCTTTAAGTATATTCTAGCCTTTGCACCTTTGACTTAATAGCTTAACTGAAAGTTTACAGATAAATTTAAATCCCTTATAAGGTCATGAAGGTCTTGTTGAGATAAAAAAGTGAGGCTCTGATGAACTACATGGTTCAAAGATATGGTCACTTCTCCTCTTTCATTCGTTATCAAGAATAAGCTTGGTCAAAACGCCACAGTTATCACTTATAGTCATAAATATGGATCTTTGTTACATATTCCTTACAATAAAGTAAGGGCCTCATTGCAGAATTCATATTAGGATTCTCTAGTATATATTTTGCTTAGAACGTTGTTCTTTTGATGTTTGTTACATAGAAGTAACAGGCAGTTTAATAGTCCCTCTGTTTCTTTCACATCATAGAAACTGAAAATAGCATATGATGAGTACCATTTTTTTCATCTCGTTTGAAGCCCAGCATATGATACAAAACATTTATCTGGGCCCAGCTTTTATTAAAATTACCAGCTTTACAACCGAAGTATATCTCATAAATGTTTTCATAAGTACTGAGAAATAAAATATATGAGAGTTGAATGTCAATTCTCTATAGATGTAACAGAAGTTATTTGAATGATTTGCACACTTTCTGGACATAAAAAAAGTTTACAGAAAATAAATAAAAATAGTACTAAACCACAATAGAAATAAAAATAGTAATGATTACTTTCGTGTTGTTAGGCTCATTGCAATTTCGATTTTTCCTTAATTTGCAGAATCAAAAAAAGGACGTTCTCAAAAACTATGCCTAATGAAAAGAATCTGATTAATTATTTATATTCAGTAAGTAAAATTATATTAGAGTCATTATTTAGTTTTCTAATGATAAAATTATGTTAATCAGTGTTGTTAATTATAAAAGATTTAGTTAAAATTATGTCAACTAATGATTCTTTTGTCAATTTTCTGTATATGGCAGAGATATTTTCTATTTTCACAATTAATAGCTTCTTAACAAAAGCTTTGCGAAATCTTGCTTGGAATAAATTCAATGAAAGAGTCTTAGTTTTCAGTGTTCTGGTATACTTCTAACACAATCACAAAAAATGCAATATAATAAATTTTTAAATTCCTTTCACGAAATGACGGTATTTTTGTTGTTGCTTGTAGAACCATCAAGGAAGAAATAAGCATTGGCCAAGTTTATCTCATTTTATTTATTGAACTTGGCGCACTTGATAGTAATCATTTCAGAGAATCTTCTCTCAATTTAATTCGAAAAGTCGATGAACTCCTTAGATCTTCGGACGTCAGAACCACTGCAACGAGCTTAGTTTCTTCCTCAATTTTAGTCTTCTTTCTGCCTTCTGGTACGGATAATCTACTAAATTCGTGGGAGAGATGTTCTCTTTAACTGATGGATTTGGCCAAAGTTGCTGCTATTATGCAAGTTTTGTACTCGGTGCCTCCCCTTAATTTGACAAGAAGATTTAGAAAATTATGCAGTTAGTTCAGATAGATAATTAGAATTACAATGAAGCAGCACACAAAAGTATAACACTGAGAACTATTCCCTAACTGATGGGACTCAACTTTTATATACACATAGAATATTCACCAAAAATTCAATTCACGTGTATAAGGAAGATCTATAACCATTTAGAACGTAACAAAGCTACAGAACACATTTTAAAAAAATTCTACCTCTAATCTTTAAATAAAATTACCATTGATGTATGGAATTGAAATACATAAGGCGGACCCGTAGCATAGTACCCTGCCAACCAAATCATTGCCGATCACTAGCTTTCGCCTTTGTTTCATGAATGTATTCCAAAATATGAATTCTATGTCAAAATGAAGTGTGTAATTGTTATATTATGAATAATATTTTCAAGTACTTTAAAGTATCAATAAAAAGTAAATTACTAAAAATAAATAAAAATATTTACAAACTGAATTAGAAATATTGTTAAGGAAAGAATATCCAGAAAAAGACAATAAAGTCGCCTACTTAAATAGGCAGTATTTCATTTCCATAAGTTAAATAACAGTGTATTAGAATCAATTAAAACAAAAAATGCTGGTCTATCAACAAAAAATTCTAAAATTAAAGAATTAAAGAAAACTTTATTGTGTGATTCTAACAATAGTTCCCCAATGATCGAATTTAGAAATATTAGAAAATTTCTAACAAAGTATATAATTAATTTTACATGGTTAAAACATTTTATAAAGAAAAGTAGAAAATGTCAAACATTATGTTTCTATCCTTTTTTATTCATTCAGTAATTAATTTCTCATTTCCACCTTATGATTTTGACAATTTAATACGCTACATCCCAATGGTAAAAACCAATAATAATTACAATTAAGACCAATATAAGTAACGGTAAACACATTTAAATGAATTTTACGAGACAGGACACAAATTTATGCTGTTCTCACAACAAAGTTTGCTGACCAAATAAATAATGGAAACCAGTATGGAAATGCAACTCGGCTTAAGTGATTAAATATTTGATGACTGTGAATAAAAGGATTTCTCAAGGAATCTTTCTTGTTTCCCCAGACATCTTTGCACGTTGAAGAGATAACTGAATCTGCTAATCACATTATACTTTTACGAAGTTATCCGTCAAATAAGAAAAGTGAAACGTTAAAAGCTGGCTTAATTTCATTATGTTTGGAAACGAGATGAAAATACCGTAATTTCTCCGCATTTAATTACGACTACTCTTAATAGAAAAGATACGCTAAAAAGGATGAACTCAGATAAATAAAAAAAGGTTTATTTTCGGAATAATAGAATAAAGATTAAGAAGAATAATAACACGAGTTTAAGATTCTGTTATTTATCTATAATAATGTCGTTTTTTTATCTTTAGACATTTATAAAGTAATGTGTATTATAGCTATTTGTGAAAATAAAATATTGTTAAGAAGCACTCAAATTTAAAAATTATAATTGTTTTTAATTTATTGAAAATTGAAAGGAATTATATAAAAATGTATGAATAAAATTAATTAAAAAAATAAAGAAAGTTAAATGTAATTAATTTTTAAGAATTGTTTTTAAGGTGATTGTATATATTACATTTAAAACTTATACGAGTATTTCAATTTAAATAGCAATACATCTTGAAACAAATTAAGAAACGTCAGTGAAAACTTAACGATAGAAATATGTGACAAATAAACAAAATTTCTCTTAACATCTAGATTTTTCTAGAAAATTCATATTCCCATGTTATATTCATAACAAATTTTTGCATACAATTATTCTTAGAAACTATGTATTTTTGCACATGAGTAAATTAAAAGTTTAAAATTATAAACACTTTTCCTTTTCCTCTTATTATAATCACATTAAGAGTTAATTCTTCTTTGAATATACCTCAAGATTAATTTATTGTGATTTTACCAAAGCAATATTTCTTTAAAAAAAACTTTAACATTTGAATGCGTTTTTACTGATATTTTTTTTCTAAATAAAAATCATCAAAAAATAAAGAAGTAGTATATGGGGGGGGCTAGAGGACACTCAAAAAATGCAATATTTTTTGCAAAATAAGACCTATTTTGCAAGTTTTATAGCTGTTTTTTGATAAAAATTTGCAAAAATGGAGCATTTTTGATTTTTAAAATTTAAACAAAAAAGTGTGTTTTTCACTAAAAAATGACGTCTTTTTCACTAAAATATGCAGTATTTTTAGTGTTTTTAAGCTGTTTTTGATGAAAAATCGAGCTTTTTTTCACTTTCAAAATTTCAACAAAAAAATTTGACCTTCCATCGAAAAAATGATCACTAAAAAATGCATTATTTTTATGGTTTTAAGCTGTTTTTTCGATAAAAATTGAGGTTTTTTAGCTGTTTTATTATAAAAATTTGTGTTTTTTTTTATATTTAAACGAATGTTTTTTTATAAGAAATGCAAGGTTTTTTGAAAATATAAGATATAAGCCGTTGTATGTGTTTTTTTAAAAAGATAAAGATTTAAACTTCTTCCAACTCGTAATCATAATATTTATCATTTATTTTACCTTTGTAATTAAACAGATATTTATTTTTATTTATTTTTTTAATTGCTCTTTCAGATAAATCAGCATGGCAAGAACTTAAGTAAAATTCTTTTTCATTATCGTTTACTTCTAGTTTTGCTATTAATGAAGATCCAAATTTTGTTTTGATTTTTTTCAAAGATAACAAATTGTATTTTCCAACTTCTAAATCTCTCAATTTAAAAGTTTCAGGATATATATTCTTTTTGATGTTGTTGAATTCTTCCATTTATGATATTTCATTTTATTAAATGATTTTACGTTTTCAAAAATATTTTCTGAAGATATTTATTTATAATGTAATAAGATGTTTCATCTACTAGATCAAGTGCTTTTTCTCTTATATCCTTATTTTCAACTTTTAAAATTAATTCTCTTATTTGATCAATATATTTCATTATTAAATCATCAATTCCATATCTGTCATATATTTTATTGATTTCAATTAGCTTGTTAATTAATTTTGAATTCTCTATTATTTCTTCACTGATATCTAAGTGTTTTATTTCTTCCATTTATTACAAACTATTTTTTTGAATGGATTTCTTATACTGACAACATTTATATAGACTGCACATAGGACCTAATATTCTAGGACATTTAGGAACATCAATATCAACAGCTGGTATATTTAATTCTTCAAATATTTCTTTTTCAATTGTTCCTCCTTTATAAGCAAATCTACCACCATATTCATCATATAAATATTGTATATAATTTTTAACATTTTCATTACTAATCCATAAACTTTTATCGTCTGAATATCTTTTAAATCTTAGACCGTGAATTTCATGAGTGCATTTACGAACAATTTTCATTTCTTGTTCTGTTAATTCACAATTGGATGTAAATACTTGAATTGTTTCAGCAATTGGTTCTGTTAAATGTGTCCAACTAATTTCTCTGGTGATTTTTTTATCTGGAAGGATAAATCCTTGAATATTGAATATCAATGATATATCAGTCATTTTATTTTAAATGCATTTTTATAAATAATTTTAAAAATTGAGAATAAAAAATATTAAAGATATAAAGTTCTGAAAATATAAAATATTAAAGATATAAAATACTGAAGATATAAAATATTAAAGATATAAAATATTGAAGATATAAAATACTGAAGATATAAAATATTGAAGATATTAATATCCAAAGGGAACTGTTTTATAATCATCAAAGATTCTACGTTTATCAAATCCAAACATATATCTCTTATTTGATTTAGTACTTGAAATGTCTCTATTTTTTTGTATTTTAAATTGGTTAATTTCAACATCTATACAATCAGTTTCACCTGTAATTATTTTCATTCGGTTATCAAAATCTAACATTGTTTCACTCTGATAAGACATTTTAAATCCTTTCACTTTTCCATGTGCAGATCCATCATTAAGTATATATCCATAATCTTTACTAGCTCCAGATATCCAATATTTCATATATTTATCATTTCCAAGTTCATCTGTCCAATCTCCTAACATACATCCTGTTTCAATATCTTTGGTTCCATCATCTATATAAACAACGCTATCTGTATCGTAATATATAACTTTTTCTTTTAATTTATTTAACATTTTGTATAATCGTATTCTAGCAGAACTGGTTGTAAATGCTGCTATATAAATATTTGTGTTAAAGTTATTTATCTCATATTGTTCTTTCATTTTGTAACTCATTTCTACGCAATCATCATTCATAAATACCATGTTTAAATCTTTTATTGTATCATCTAGTATAATTCTATAGAAATCTTCAATCTC
>JAHZMJ010000040.1:0-49999 GCA_030067965.1 Latrodectus elegans
TCCAAAATATCTACGTCAGATCTAAGAGAAAAAGGAATTTTATGTAAATATTGTAGCAAATATCTACATAAGCCTTAAATTTTATATGCAATTTTGAAGTTCACAAATACATTTTTTTAATAAATAGAAATGTGAATTTATCTTTATTGAAATTTAATTGATGAGTTACTTACCTACAATAACACAATAATTCATTCTGAAAATCAAACTCGTTATTTTTATGCTGTTCATACCATTCTAAAATATTTGCTCTAGCAGCATTTGCCATCATGTCTGGAGAATAAAAGTGTTTGTCTGGTAAAACACCGAAATATGTTTGATTTTCTCGCGTGTTAAAATAATAAAAAATACCCCATTTTAAATTCTGTTACACCGAGACGCGGGGAGTTTGCTTAGAGTCATTGGTAAGAAATTGAAGAAGTCGATCATTCTTAGATTCAAAGAAGTATTACACATAGACATTACTTTTGAGCCATTTGGAATGACACTAGGAGTCGTACCCTACTCCAAAATCTAAGCCATGATAAATTGACTGTCAAATTTAAATGTTAAGTAATTTTGTTGCCTGAGAAATTGAAAGACTTCTTTTACAGTTTTCTTATATAACTACTCGGGTAATGGCTTTTTCTTCAATATTGTTTCTTTCTTTTTATCACAGATTCTAATTCTGTCACGAATGATTCTTTTAATCGAGACTCTTCTGGAACTACTTGATTAGTTTCTGGTGGAACGATTTTTCTACGGAAAAAAATCGTGTATTTTTGCTAGATTTGTAAGTATAATGTTTCTTTCTCACTATCATATACATGTTTTTCTTGAAGAATATGTTGAAGAATATGTTCATCAAGATCTGATAGATAATCAAGAGCTTGATAACAATTTTTGAGCACTTACATAAATTTTTTACTGTGCTGCATGAATGAGACTACCAATAACTGAAATAGCAGCAGGTAATAAATAATATTGAGAGAATACCGTCACCACGTTTAACTAATAATTATTCTTTTTTATAAAGTGGAATTTTTCTGTCTGAAAGTGTTCGTAAATTTTGCTCGAAAGATAAGCGATTTTTTAAATTTTTTGTTAGTGGTCCGTAACCCTGTAACACGTTAATTGCGCACTTACACAATGTTTTAATAACGCTATTTGAACACTTTTTCAAAATAGGCTTCGGGTTTTTACTTTTAGAAATTAATCTCAAGAGCTCTGGCATTTGCTCTGTGCATACTGACATCTTTGAGAAATTATGAAAAGCATCAACTTACGATTTCTATTTATAGATCTGTGAATGATAAAAACATTATCGTGACTGATAATTCCAGTCTTTATCCCCTGAAAACATTCCCATACGTATTCGCATAGAATCGTCAGAATCAGTTTTCAAATCAACATGTAAATAGCTGAAAGGCTTTGATGTAGCTTCCTCCTAGCTTTCCCGTAAAAAAACTTCGTTTTTGTTGGATACAGCTGTCTTTCCAAGAGAGATACTTGGGACCGGTCTCTAGGGTTATGAAATAAACCAGATAATGTGAGCTTAAAGAGATTTCTCTCATTTATTTACCTTTGTGAAAAATATTTTGCACAAGAAAAACGTCACTAACATTTCTGTGGTGGGAGACTTTTGTGAATAATTTTGTCAGTTTGGAGCCATTTTTCAATTTACTCATGAGATCGTCGATGACAATCAAAGCATTGGAATACTGATTTAAATTAGGAGCTAAACCTTCATAAAACTCTATGCCTTCCATTTCTTCGTAAGGTTTTTGATATTCTTCTTAACACCATAGTAAAGTTTTTGGACAAGGATGAATCATTCTCCGATTAATTTCTTTACAAAATTACTATGTTTGATAAGATTCAGATCTTCTCCGCCGCACAAATCGGGAGATGAATCGAATTCGTATAAAGTGTTATCCATCTTATATTCATCTCTCTCTCTCTCTCTTTATATATAAATAAACCTCGCTGTTGTCCTAGTTTTTCTGTACCTAAGAAGAGGCTTTGATAGGCTTGTATAAAGTAATTTTTATCAAAATCTTGTTGTAGTAGATTATGGGTTATAGGGTGGCTATCTACGTAAATTCTTATGAAATTCAGATTAAAATGTTGAAAGTCGTACGGAGATTTCTTTAAAAATCCATGAAAGAGGCTTCATTATCAACACATCCTATGATAATTCCTGTAGGCATTTTTCCTGTTAACACATTATCTTGAACAATAGACAAGACATGTTTCCTTTCGGAACAGAATATACTTTATTTAATACTCGATTGATGGGGTATTTTGCCATTTTTGGTTGTAGAACTTTAGCATGTCCTAATATGACGCTAGGACTTACACGAACTTTTCTTATGAATAGAGAAATATGTTCCAAGACTACTTTAAATCCTTCACTGTCCATCAAATAAAATTCTGGGGTACTTCGAATGAGCTTGATTTTTAGGTTAAACGAAACAAACAAGTTAAATGAATAAAAAAAACAAGGTAAACGAAACAAACAAGCAAACAAACAAACAACCGAAATACTTAAACGAAGCACACAAATAAACGATCTAGTTAAAAGAAACAAACTAACTAGCTAGATAAACGAAAGAAAATAACTAACTAGTTAAACAAAATAAACAAGTGAATTAGATTAATAAAAGAAATGAACTAGAAAAACTAAACGAACAAAAAAATGAACTAGTTAAATAAAACAAACGAACAATCTAGTTAAACAAAAAAAGGAACTAGAGTTAAAGAAACAAACTAGTTGGTTGGGTCTTATGGCGCAAGGTCCAAATATGGACATGCTGCGCCAAGAATAAAGTTTTAAAGAAGAATATATATTTTTTATTTACTTTTTTTGTTTTATTATATATATATATATATAAATTATATAATTATATATATATATGAATATATATATATATATATATATATATATATATATATATATATATGTTGAATACCCAAGCAACATTAAAATTTTAAAAAACAGAAATCAGTGTATATATAATCTTAAAATCTATATATAATATATATATATAGTAGAACATAAAATAAGATAAATAATATATATATAATATTTTAAAATGTATAAATATAAATTAAATAAAATTAGAAAAACCTATTGCTCTCAAATAAGCAAATAGGTTTCTGTGAGGTGGTTCTCCCACCAAATCAAACATATTTAAAAGGTTTGTTTTGAAAAATTTGAAATGGTAGACGTTAAAAGCAGGACATGGGATTAAAATATGATAGACAGTGGTTGGTTCATCACACGCTGCACACCATGGATTTAGTTCACTTAAAAACAAATTTCTGTGTGTGACACGTGTGTGTCCGATACAAAAGCGAGTCAATTTAACATTAGCACTTCATGACGGTAAAATTGATAATGAGATGAGGGATGAGAAAATGGTATGTAACTTGTTGCCGACCTGCATGTTCCACAATTCTTGCCAAAGACCATGTATGAAACTTTTTATACCCTTTTTCACATCTGAGAGCGGAATCGATGGTAAAATTGGATCTTCAGCAGCCTTTGCAGCTGCATCCGCTCTCTCGTTTCTATCAAGACCTATGTGACTTGGTATCCAACAAAATATTATTTTATATCCCTTGCCAGCAAGGGAATCTAATGCTCTGAAAATCTTTGACACAACAAGATGGCAAGTAAAACTATTGTTTCTCAATGCTTCCAATATACTCATGTTGTCAGTATATATACAAAATTGACGATGACCATCTGTATTCACATGCTGAAGCGCATAATAGATAGCTGTGGCTTCAGTGGTAAAGATGGAGCAGGACGAATGCAGACTGTAACTGAAATCTGTATTGTGAATAAAAACTCCACAGCCCACATGTCCTGCTGTTTTTGAACCATCTGTGAATACAGGTGTGTATGATTGATACTGACAGCGATGGTTGGAAAAAAGCGCTTGAAAAACAATAGGTGTTGTGTCTGATTTTGAAAACTGAGCAAAAGAATTATTAAAGTTAATTGTTGGATCATACCAAGGCGGATGAAGAAAATAATCATTTGTTTCAATTTGAACATCACATATGTCTGAAAGCCACAGATTTGATTTGGCTCGTGTGAGAAAAGGTGGGATGTTCATTGGACGAGCATAATATAGTCTTTTATGAAAGGCATTAGGAACGTACTGGATGGTCAGGGGTCGACATGATCTTAGCGTAATAATTGAGAGACTGCTGCATTCGTCTCAGGTCTAACGGTAGTTGATTACATATCACGTATAGACTCTGGACGTGCGGAATGCCCCAGAGCATATCCTCAATGCAGAGAGATGAACTGGGTCCAGTCTTCGTAAAATAGAAAATCAAGTCGATCCATAAATAACATTTCCGTAGTTAATGCAGGACAAAATCAATGACTGATAAACACGAAGAAGTGATGTGCGATCTGCACCCCAAGATGTATTTGACAACACCTTGACGATTTTAAGAGATCGCTCACACTTCTTCCGCAAATATAAAACATGCGGGAGAAAGGTTAATTTTCGGTCAAAGATAATATCCAGGGATTTTATTTCACTGACTACTTGTATTGGAGTGCTGTTGATGTAACTCATAGGATCATTGCGCAGACTAGTCTTTCTACAGAAGTGGACACATTTATTCTTCCTTGATGATAAGGTAAGGCCATTCTCAGCACACCATGCAGCAAGCTTGTTAACTGCTGTTTGCAGTTTTCTCTCAATTAATTGCATGTTAGACCCTTGACATATTTGCAGGTCGTCAACATAGAGTATACCATTTATTGAGGGTGGTAATTTATGTAGAATGTTACTGATGAATAACTTAAAAATGGTGACACTTAAAATGGAGCCTTGGGGAACACCCTCAACTTGTATAAAACTATTGGAAAAATTACGTACCAATACGTACTTTAAAAACACGGGAGCTTAAAAAATTTTGAAGGAATATCGAAAGATTACCCCGAAAGCCAAAATCATATAGTGAATGGAGAATTCCATATCGCCATGTACGGTCGTACGTCTGCTCGATGTCAAAGAAAAGGGAGACTAAATGGTTCCTCCGCAGAAAAGCATTGCAAATTTGGGTCTCCAAGAATATGACATTATCAAGAGTGGATCTCCTTTTACGGAAGCCACTCTGATTAATACGTATACATTTATTTTTTTCTAAGACATATACGAGACTTGCGTTGACCATACGTTCGAGAGTCTTACAGAAGCAACTCATGAGAGCTATTGGTCGATAATGTGAAGGATCTGAAGGATCATTACCAGCCTTAATAAGCGGAATCACTATTGCTTCATTCCAAATTGATGGAAATTTCTTTTCAGTCTAAATCCTATTGAACAAAAATAACAAGTTCGATAGGGAGTCTGGTCTTAAATTTCGAAGCATTTGATAGCTGATTCCATCTGGTCCTAGACTGGTATCATGGGTCTGCTTTATTCAATTCAAACATCCGAAACTCACAGTTGTAAGGCAAGGCTTCACCATGGTTAAAACGAATTGGTGTTCGCTCAGCACGACTCTTAGTCCTTAAGAACAAAGGACTATAAGAGTCGTTGCTTGACACTAGCAAAAGTTTCACCTAGGGTATTAGCAATGTCTTGAGGAGAAGAGAATACAGCAGCTCCGGTTTTTAAAATAGGAATTGAAAATTCCTTATAAGTCCCATTAGCTGCTTTCACTTTTCTCCACAACTGTTTACTGGACGTGGAAGATGTGATTGAAGATACCTAGCGAGACCAAGATTCCTTCTGACTTCTGCGACGAGCTCTGCGAGCTAGTGGTTTTGCTCTCTTAAATGATAATAGATTCTCTGTTGTGGGGTATCTCCTAAATAACCCCCATAACTTCCATCCATAACATTTGTCAACCAAAACAAACAAAACTACTTGTTAAAGAAAGTGAACAAATACAAAACAAACAGTTAAACGAAACAAACAAACTAAATAAATGAAAAAAAAAACAAAAAAACAAACGAACTAGAAAACCGAAACAAGCAAACAAACGAACTAGTAAACAAAAACAAACTATTTAACCGAAATATACAAAAAACTAGATTACCAAAACAGACATCCAGATAATGGAAACAAACAAACTAGTTAACCGAAAGAAAAAACCAAACAAACCAATTAGTTAAATGAGAAAAGTATCCAATAAAACTAGATAAACGAAACAAATAAACTGAGAAACTAGTTAAACAAAAAAAAAAACTATTTAAACGAAACAAACAAGTTAAAGGAAACAAAAAAAAAAAAAAAAAACTAGGAAACTGAAAAAAATAAGTTAAAAGAAACAATCTAGGAAAATGAAACAAACTAGTTAATCAAAAGAAACAAACAAAAAACTAGTTAAACGAAATAAACAAAATAGTTAAATGAAACAAACAAGCAAAAAAAATTAGTTAATTGAAACAAGCAAACAACAAATCAAAGTAGATAAACGAAACAAACAATTGAAAATAAATTAAAGAAACAAACAAACTAGTTAAACGAAACAAAGAAACAAACAAACGAACTAGTAAACTGAAAAAAACTAACAAGATAACCAAAACAAACTAAATACTTGAAACAAATAAACTAGTTGACGAAAACAAACAAACTACCTAGTTAACCGAAACAAACAAAAATACTAGTTAAACGGAACAAACAAACAAACAAACAAATTAAATGAAACAAAAAAATAAGTTAAGCGAAACAAACAAATTAAACGAAAAAAACAAACAAATTATATGAAACAAACAAACTATATAAACAAAACAAACAAACAAACATACTAGATAAAAGAAACAAACAAGCAAACGAATTAGTTAAACGAAACAAACCAACAAATTCAGCGAAACAAACAAGTAAACGATCTAGTTATAACAAACAAACAAACGAACTAACTATTTAAACGAAAGAAACGAACTAACTAAACATGATAGGCAAACAAGTTAACTAGATAAAATAAGGAAACAAACTAGAAAAACAAAATAAACAAACAAAGGAACTAGAAAATGTAACAAGCTAACAAATGAACTAGTTAATCGAATCAAACAAAGGAGCTGGTTAAACGAAACAAAGAAACAAAAAAAAGAACTGACGTATTTAACGAACTACGTTGTTAAGCGAAACAAACAAATAAGCTAGATAACCGAAACAAAGAACCAAATGAACTAACTACAAAATACAAACAAACAAAAAAGTTAAATGAAACAAATGAAGAATTTAAAAGAAAAAAACAAACAAACTAGTTAAACAAGAAAAACAAACAAACGAAATAGAAAACCGAAAAAAACAAACAGACGAAATAGAAAACTGAAAGAAATTAACAAGATAACCGAGACCAACTAGATAATCGAAACAAACAAAATAGTTACCGCAACAAAACCTAGTTAACTGATATGGAACCAACAAAGAAGATAAACAAAACAAACTAGTTAAATAAAAAAAAAACTACTGAAGTTAAACAAAAATAAAAACAAACAAACTAGTTTAACACAAACCAAAACAAACAAACTAGATAAATAAAACAAAAAACAAACGAACTAGTAAAAAAACAAACAAACTAGATAAACAAAACAGAAACAAACAAACTAGTTAACAAAAACAAACAAACAGACTAGTTAAACAAAACAAATACGTTAAACTAAAGAAACAAAAAAACAAACTACTAAAGAAACAAAAAAACGAACAATTTAAATGAAATAGATAGCAAAATACTAGATAATCGAAAAAAAAACCAAAAGATCTAGTTAAACGAGACGAAAGCTTGAAAGCAAACGAAACTAACGAAAGCTTGAAAGCAAAGAAAACGAGACGAAAGCTTGAAAGCAAAGAAAACGAGACGAAAGCTTGAAAGCAGACAAAACGAGACGAAAGCTTGAAAGCAGACAAAACGAGACGAAAGCTTGAAAGCAGACAAAACGAGACGAAAGCTTGAAAGCAGACAAAACGAGACGTAAGCTTGAAAGCAGACAAAACGAGACGTAAGCTTGAAAGCAGACAAAACGAGACGTAAGCTTGAAAGCAGACAAAACGAGACGTAAGCTTGAAAGCAGACAAAACGAGACGTAAGCTTGAAAGCAGACAAAACGAGACAGAAAGCTTGAAAGCAGACAAAACGAGACGTAAGCTTGAAAGCAGACAAAACGAGACGTAAGCTTGAAAGCAGACAAAACGAGACGTAAGCTTGAAAGCAGACAAAACGAGACGTAAGCTTGAAAGCAGACAAAACGAGACGTAAGCTTGAAAGCAGACAAAACGAGACGAAAGCTTGAAAGCAGACAAAACGAGACGAAAGCTTGAAAGCAGACAAAACGAGACGTAAACTTGAAAGCAGACAAACAAACTAGCTAAATGAAATAAACAAACAAAAATATTAGTTAAATGAAAATAAACTAAACAAACAAACGAGTTAAACGAAGAAAAGAAACAAAAAAACGAACTAGTAAACACTGAAACAAACTAATAAGATAACCAAAAGAAACTATATACTTGAAACAAACAAACAAACAATCTAGTTGACGGAAACAAACAAGCACACAATCTAGTTAAACGCAACAAACAAACAAATTAGTTGAGTGAAACAGACAAACAAAGAAGTTGAACGAAACAAACAAACAAACAAGTTGAAGGAAACAAACAAACAAACTAGTTGAGTGAATCAAACAAACAAGTTGAGTGAATCAAACAAACAAGTTGAGTGAATCAAACAAACAAGTTGAAGGAAACAAACAAACAAACTAGTTGAGTGAATCAAACAAACAAGTTGAAGGAAACAAACAAACAAGTTGAACGAAACAAACAAACAATTTGAACGAAACAAACAAGTTAAAGCAAACAAACAAGTTAAATGCAACAAGCTAACAAACAAGTTAAATGCAACAAACAAACAAAATAAACGAAACAAGCTAGATAAAGAAAACCAAGAAATATACTAGATAAACGAAAAAAACAAGCAAATTAATTAGATAAACGAAACAAACCAACAATTTCAGCGAAACAAACAAGTAAACGATCTAGTTATAACAAACAAACAAACGAACTAACTATTTAAATGAAAGAAACGAACTAACTAAACATAATAGGCAAACAAGTTAACTAGATAAAATAAGGAAACAAACTAGAAAAACGAAACAAACAAACAAACAAAGGAACTAGAAAATGTAACAAGCTAACAAATGAACTAGTTAATCGAATCAAACAAACAAACAAAGGAGCTGGTTAAACGAAACAAAGAAACAAAAAAACGAACTGACGTATTTAACGAACTACGTTGTTAAGCGAAACAAACAAACAAGCTAGATAACCGAAACAAAGAACTAAATGAACTGGTTACAAAATACAAACAAACAAAAAAGTTAAATGAAACAAATGAAGAATTTAAAAGAAAAAAACAAACAAACTAGTTAAACAAGAAAAACAAACAAACGAAATAGAAAACCGAAAAAAACAAACAGACGAAATAGAAAACTGAAAGAAATTAACAAGATAACCGAGACCAACTAGATAATCGAAACAAACAAAATAGTTACCGCAACAAAACCTAGTTAACTGATATGGAACCAACAAAGAAGATAAACAAAACAAACTAGTTAAATAAAAAAAACTACTGAAGTTAAACAAAAATAAAAACAAACAAACTAGTTTAACACAAACCAAAACAAACAAACTAGATAAATAAAACAAAAAACAAACGAACTAGTAAAAAAACAAACAAACTAGATAAACAAAACAGAAACAAACAAACTAGTTAACAAAACAAAAACAAACAGACTAGTTAAACAAAAAACAATCAAGCTAGTTAAACAAAACGAAAAACAAACAAGCTAGTTTAAAAAAGCAAAAAACAAACAAGCTAGTTAAACAAAACAAACACGTTAAACTAAAAAAACAAACTAGTTAAACTGAAGAAACAAAAAAAAAAAAACGAACAATTTAACCGAAATATGAAAACAAAAAAACTAGATAATCGAAAAAAACTAGTTAACGGAAATAAAAAAAGCAATAGATCTAGTTAAAGGAGACGAAAGCTTGAAAGCAAACGAAACGAATGAAAGCTTGAAAGCAAATAAAAGGAGACGAAAGCTTGAAAGCAGACAAAACGAGACGAAAGCTTGAGAGCAGACAAAACGAGACGAAAGCTTGAAAGCAAACAAACAAACTAGCTAATTTAAATATACAAACAAAAATATTAGTTAAATGAAAATAAACTAAACAAACAAACGAGTTAAACGAAGCAAGGAAACAAAAAAAACGAACTAGTAAACACTGAAACAAACTAATAAGATAACCAAAACAAACCAGATACTTGAAACAAACAACTAGCTGACGGAAACAAAGAAACTGCCTAATTAGTAAACCTAGTTAACCAAATTAAATTAATTAAATTAAAAGGCAATTAGTATGCCTAGTTAACCAAAACAAACAATCTACCAAGATAACCGAAACAATTAAAAAAACTACTTAAACGCAACAAACACACAAATTATTTAAACGCAACAAACAAATAGTTGAACGAAACAAATAAACAAACAAACAAGTTGAACGAAACAAACATGTTAAAGAAAACATATAAACAAATAAATTAAAAGAAAGAAAAAGAAACAAACAACTTAAATGAAACAAACAAATTAAACGAAACAAACAAACTAGATAAACAAAACCAACAACCATACTAGATAAAGGAAACAAACAAGAAAAACGAATTAGTTAAACGAAACAAACCAACAAATTTATCGAAACAAACAAATAAGCGATCTAGTTATCAAAACCAAAGAAACAAACAAAAAAGTTAAATGAAACAAATGAAGAATTTAAAAGAAGAAAACAAATAAACTAGTTAAACAAGAAAAAAGCAAACAATATAAACAAACTAGTTTAAGCAAACAAAAAAGCAAACAATATAAACAAACAAAAAAGAAAACAATATAAACAAACAAAAAAAGCAAACAATATAAACAAACAAAAAAGCAAACAATATAAACAAACAAAAAAAGCAAACAATATAAACAAACAAAAAAGCAAACAATATAAACAAACAAAAAAGCAAGCAATATAAACAAACTAGTGTAAGCAAACAAAAAAGAAAGCAATATAAAAAACTAGTGTAAGCAAACAAAAAAGCAAACAATAAAAACAAACTAGTGTAAGCAAACAAAAAAGCAAACAATATAAACAAACTAGTTTAAGCAAACAATATAAACAAACTAGTTTAAGCAAACAAAAAAGCAAACAATATAAACAAACTAGTTTAAGCAAACAAAAAAGCAAACAATATAAACAAACTAGTTTAAGCAAACAAAAAAGCAAACAATATAAACAAACTAGTTTAAGCAAACAATATAAACAAACTAGTTTAAGCAAACAAAAAAGCAAACAATATAAACAAACTAGTTTAAGCAAACAATATAAACAAACTAGTTTAAGCAAACAAAAAAGCAAACAAAATAAGCAAACTAGTTTAAGCAAACAAAAAACGTAAACAATATAAACAAACTAGTGTAAGCAAACAAAAACGCAAACAATATAATCAAACTAGTGTAAGCAAACAAAAAAGCAAACAATATAAACAAACTAGTTTAAGCAAACAAAAAACACAAACAATATAAACAAACAAAAAAAGCAAACAATATAAACAAACAAAAAAGCAAACAATATAAGCAAACAAAAAATCAAACAATATAAGCAAACAAAAAAGCAAACAATATAAACAAACAAAAAAGCAAACAATATAAACAAACAAAAAAGTAAACAATATAAACAAACAAAAAAGTAAACAATATAAACAAACTAGTTTAAACAAACAAAAAAGCAAACAATATAAGCAAACTAGTGTAAGCAAACAAAAAAGCAAACAATATAAACAAATTTGTGAAAGTAAACAAAAAAGCAAACAATATAAACAAACTAGTGTAAGCAAACAAAAAAGCAAACAATATTAACAAACTAGTGTAAGCAAACAAAAATGCAAACAATATAATCAAACTAGTGTAAGCAAACAAAAAAGCAAACAATATAAACAAACTAGTTTAAGCAAACCAAAAATCAAACAATATAAACAGACTAGTTTAAGCAAACCAAAAAGCAAACAATGTAAACAGACTAGTTTAAGCAAACCAAAAGCAAACAATGTAAACAGACTAGTTTAAAGCAAAACCAAAAAAGCAAACAATGTAAACAGACTAGTTTAAGCAAACCAAAAAGCAAACAATGTAAAACAGACTAGTTTAAGCAAACCAAAAATCAAACAATATAAACAGACTAGTTTAAGCAAACCAAAAAGCAAACAATGTAAACAGACTAGTTTAAGCAAACCAAAAAGCAAACAATATAAACAGACTAGTTTAAGCAAACCAAAAAGCAAACAATATAAACAGACTAGTTTAAGCAAACCAAAAAGCAAACAATATAAACAAACTAGTTTAAGCAAACCAAAAAGCAAACAATATAAACAAACTAGTTTAAGCAAACAAAAAAGCAAACAATATAAACAAACGAGTTTAAACAAACGAAAATGCAAACAATATTAATAAACTAGTTTAAACAAAAAAAAATGCAAACAATATTAATAAACTAGTTTAAGCAAACAAAAAAGCAAACAATATAAGCAAACTAGTGTAAGCAAACAAAAATGCAAACAATATAAACAAACTAGTTTAAGCAAACCAAAAATCAAACAATATAAACAGACTAGTTTAAGCAAACCAAAAAGCAAACAATGTAAACAGACTAGTTTAAGCAAACAAAAATGCAAACAATATAATCAAACTAGTGTAAGCAAACAAAAAAGCAAACAATATAAACAAACTAGTTTAAGCAAACCAAAAATCAAACAATATAAACAGACTAGTTTAAGCAAACCAAAAAGCAAACAATGTAAACAGACTAGTTTAAGCAAACCAAAAAGCAAACAATGTAAACAGACTAGTTTAAGCAAACCAAAAAGCAAACAATGTAAACAGACTAGTTTAAGCAAACCAAAAAGCAAACAATGTAAACAGACTAGTTTAAGCAAACCAAAAATCAAACAATATAAACAGACTAGTTTAAGCAAACCAAAAAGCAAACAATATAAACAGACTAGTTTAAGCAAACCAAAAAGCAAACATAAACAAACTAGTTTAAGCAAACCAAAAAGCAAACATAAACAAACTAGTTTAAGCAAACAATATAAACAAACGAGTTTAAACAAACAAAAATGCAAACAATATTAATAAACTAGTTTAAACAAAAAAAATGCAAACATTATTAATAAACTAGTTTAAACAAACAAAAACGCAAACAATATAAACAAACAAAAAAAAACAAACAATATAAACAAACAAAAAAGCAAACAATATAAACAAACAAAAAAGCAAACAATATAAACAAACAAAAAAGCAAACAATATAAACAAACAAAAAAGCAAACAATATAAACAAACAAAAAAGCAAACAATATAAACAAACTAGTTTATGCAAACAATATAAACAAACTAGTTTATGCAAACAATATAAACAAACAAGTTTATGCAAACAATATAAACAAACTAGTTTAAGCAAACAAAAAAAGCAAACAATATAAACAATCTAGTTTAAGCAAACCAAAAAGCAAACAATATAAACAAACTAGTTTAAGCAAACAAAAAGCAAACAATATAAACAAACAAAAAAGCAAACAATATAAACAAACTAGTTTATGCAAACAATATAAGCAAACTAGTTTATGCAAACAATATAAACAAACTAGTTTATGCAAACAATATAAACAAACTAGTTTATGCAAACAATATAAACAAACAAGTTTATGCAAACAATATAAACAAACTAGTTTATGCAAAGAATATAAACAAACAAAAAAGCAAACAATATAAACAAACTAAATTAAGCAAACAAAAAAGCAAACAATATAAACAAACTAGTTTAGGCAAACAAAAAAGCAAACAATATAAACAAACAAGTTTAGGCAAGCAAAAAAGCAAACGATATAAACAAACTAGTTTAAGCAAGCAAAAAAAGCAAACGATACAAACAATCTAGTTTAAGCAAACAAAAAAAGCAAACGATATAAACAATCTAGTTTAAGCAAACAAAAAAAGCAAACGATATAAACAAACTAGTTTAAGCAAGCAAAAAAAGCAAACAATATAAACAAACTAGTTTAAGCAAGCAAAAAAAGCAAACAATATAAACAAACTAGTTTAAGCAAAAAAAAAAGCAAACAATATAAACAATCTAGTTTAAGCAAACAAAAAAAGCAAACAATATAAACAATCTAGTTTAAGCAAACAAAAAAAGCAAACAATATAAACAATCTAGTTTAAGCAAACAAAAAAAGCAAACAATATAAACAAACTAGTTTAAGCAAACAAAAAAAGCAAACAATATAAACAAACAAAAAAAGCAAACAATATAAACAAACAAAAAAGCAAACAATATAAACAAACAAAAAAGGAAACAATATAAACAAACTAGTGTAAGCAAACAAAAAAGCAAACAATATAAACAAACTAGTGTAAGCAAACAAAAATGCAAACAATATAAACAAACTAGTGTAAGCAAACAAAATTGCAAACAATATAAACAAACTAGTGTAAGCAAACAAAAAAGCAAACAATATAAACAAACTGGTTTGAGCAAACAAAAAAGCAAACAAAAAAGCAAACAAAAAAGCAAACAATACAAACAAACTAGTTAAAGCAAACAAAAAAGCAAACAATACAAACAAACTAGTTTAAGCAAACCAAAAAGCAAACAATATAAACAAACTAGTTTAAGCAAACCAAAAAGCAAACAAAATAAACAGACTAGTTTAAGCAAACCAAAAATCAAACAATATAAACAGACTAGTTTAAGCAAACCAAAAAGCAAACAATATAAACAAACTAGTTTAAGCAAGCAAAAAAAGCAAACAATATAAACAATCTAGTTTAAGCAAACAAAAAAAGCAAACAATATAAACAATCTAGTTTAAGCAAACAAAAAAGCAAACAATTTAAACAATCCAGTTTAAGCAAACAAAAAAAGCAAGCAATATAAACAATAAAGTTTAAGCAAACAATATAAACAATCTAATTTAAGCAAACAAAAAAAGCAAACAATATAAACAATCTATTTTAGGCAAACAAAAAAAGCAAAGAATATAAACAATCTAGTTTAGGTAAACAAAAAAAAGCAAACAATATAAACAATCTAGTTTAAGCAAACAATATAAACAATCTAGTTTAAGCAAACAATATAAACAAACTAGTTTAAGCAAACAATATAAACAAACTAGTTTAAGCAAACAATATAAACAATCTAGTTTAAGCAAACAATATAAACAATCTAGTGTAAGCAAACAAAAAAATTAAACAATATAAACAATCTAGTTTAGGCAAACAAAAAAAGCAAACAATATAAACAATCTAGGTTAGGCAAACAAAAAAAGCAAACAATATAAACAATCTAGTTTAGGCAAACAAAAAAAGCAAACAATATAAACAATCTAGTTTAAGCAAACAAAAAAGCAAACAATATAAACAATCTAGTTTAAGCAAACAAAAAAAGCAAACAATATAAACAATCTAGTTTAAGCAAACAAAAAAAAGCAAACAATGTAAACAATCTAGTTTAAGCAAACAAAAAAAGCAAACAATGTAAACAATCTAGTTTAAGCAAACAAAAAAAGCAAACAATGTAAACAATCTAGTTTAAGCAAACAAAAAAAGCAAACAATGTAAACAATCTAGTTTAAGCAAACAAAAAAAGCAAACAATATAAACAATCTAGTTTAAGCAAACAAAAAAAGCAAACAATATAACCAATCTAGTTTAAGCAAACAAAAAAAGCAAACAATATAAACAATCTAGTTTAAGCAAACAAAAAAAAGCAAACAATATAAACAATCTAGTTTAAGCAAACAAAAAAAAGCAAACAGTGTAAACAAACTAGTTTAAGCAAACAAAAAAGCAAACAATGTAAACAAACTAGTGTAAGCAAACAATGTAAACAAACTAGTGTAAGCAAACAAAAAAAGCAATCTAGTGTAAGCAAACAAAAAAAGCAAACAATGTAAACAAACAAAAAAAGCAAACGATGTAAACAAACAAAAAAAGCAAACAATGTAAACAAACAAAAAAAGCAAACAATGTAAACAAACAATGTAAACAAACAAAAAAAGCAAACAATGTAAACAAACTAGTGTAAGCAAACAATGTAAACAAACTAGTGTAAGCAAACAAAAAAAACAAACTATGTAAACAAACTAGTGTAAACAAAAAAAAAGAAAACAATGTAAACAAATTAGTGTAAGCAAACAAAAAAAAGCAAACAAATAAGCAATCTAGTTTAAGCAAACAAAAATAGCAAACAATATAAACAATCTAGTTTAAGCAAACAAAAAAAGCAAACAATATAAACAATCTAGTTTAGGCAAACAAAAAAAGCAAACAATATAAACAATCTAGTTTAAGCAAACAAAAAAAAAGCAAACAATATAAACAATCTAGTTTAAGCAAACAATATAAACAATCTAGTTTAAGCAAACAAGAAAAGCAAACAATATAAACAATCTAAATTAGGCAAACAAAAAAGCAAACAATATAAACAATCTAGTTTAAGCAAACAAAAAAAGCAAACAATATAAACAATCTAGTTTAAGCAAACAAAAAAACGCAAACAGTGTAAACAAACTAGTTTAAGCAAACAAAAAAGCAAACAATGTAAACAAACTAGTGTAAGCAAACAATGTAAACAAACTAGTGTAAGCAAACAATGTAAACAAACTAGTGTAAGCAAACAAAAAAAGCAATCTAGTGTAAGCAAACAAAAAAAGCAAACAATGTAAACAAACAAAAAAAGCAAACGATGTAAACAAACAAAAAAAGCAAACAATGTAAACAAACAAAAAAAGCAAACAATGTAAACAAACAAAAAAAGCAAACAATGTAAACAAACAAAAAAAGCAAACAATGTAAACAAACAAAAAAAGCAAACTATGTAAACAAACAAAAAAGCAAACAATGTAAACAAACAAAAAAAGCAAACAATGTAAACAAACAAAAAAAGCAAACAATGTAAACAAACTAGTGTAAGCAAACAAAAAAAACAAACTATGTAAACAAACTAGTGTAAACAAAAAAAAAGAAAACAATGTAAACAAATTAGTGTAAGCAAATAAAAAAAAGCAAACAATATAAGCAATCTAGTTTAAGCAAACAAAAAAAGCAAACAATATAAACAATCTAGTTTAAGCAAACAAAAAAAGCAAACAATATAAACAATCTAGTTTAAGCAAACAAAAAAGCAAACAATATAAACAATCTAGTTTAAGCAAACAATATAAACAATCTAGTTTAAGCAAACAAGATAAGCAAACAATATAAACAATCTAAATTAAGCAAACAAAAAAGCAAACAATATAAACAATCTAATTTAAGCAAACAAAAAAAGCAAACAATATAAACAATCTAGTTTAGGCAAACAAAAAAAGCAAACAATGTAAACAAACTAGTTTAAGCAAACAAATAAAGCAAACAATGTAAACAAACAAAAAAAGCAAACAATGTAAACAAACAAAAAAAGCAAACAATGTAAACAAACAAAAAAAGCAAACAATGTAAACAAACAAAAAAAGCAAACAATGTAAACAAACAAAAAAAGCAAACAATGTAAACAAACAAAAAGGCAAACAATGTAAACAAACTAGTGTAAGCAAACAAAAAAGAAAACAATGTAAACAAATTAGTGTAAGCAAACAAAAAAAGCAAACAATATAAACAAACTAGTGTAAGCAAACAAAAAAAAGCAAACAATATAAACAAACTAGTTTAAGCCAACAAAAAAAGCAAACAATATAAACAAACTAGTGTAAGCAAACAAATAAAGCAAACAATATAAACAAACTAGTTAAAGCAAACAATATAAACAAACTAGTTAAAGCAAACAATATAAACAAACTAGTTAAAGCAAACAATATAAACAAACTAGTTAAAGCAAACAATATAAACAAACTAGTTTAAACAAACAAAAAAGCAAACAATATAAACAAACAAAAAAGCAAACAATATAAACAAATTAGTTTAAGCAAACAAAAAAGCAAACAATATAAACAAACTAGTTTAAGCAAACAAAAAACAAACAATATAAACAAACTAGTTTAAGCAAACAATATAAACAAACTAGTTTAAGCAAACCAAAAAGCAAACAATATAAACAAACTAGTTTAAGCAAACCAAAAAGCAAACAATATAAACAAACTAGTTTAAGCAAACCAAAAAGCAAACAATATAAACAAACTAGTTTAAGCAAACCAAAAAGCAAACAATATAAAAAAACTAGTGTAAGCAAACAAAAAAAGCAAACAATGTAAACAAACTAGTGTAAGCAAACAAAAAAAGCAAACAATGTAAACAAACTAGTGTAAGCAAACAAAAAAAGCAAACAATGTAAACAAACTAGTAAAAGCAAACAAAAAAAGCTAACAATGTAAACAAACTAGAGTAAGCAAACAAAAAAAGCAAACAATGTAAACAAACTAGTGTAAGCAAACAAAAAAGCAAACAATGTAAACAAACTAGTGTAAGCAAACAAAAAAGCAAACAATGTAAACAAAACTAGTGTAAGCAAACAAAAAAAGCAAACAATGTAAACAAACTAGTTTAAGCAAACAAAAAAAGCAAACAATGTAAACAAACTAGTTTAAGCAAACAAAAAAAGCAAACAATGTAAACAAAAAAAAGCAAACAATGTAAACAAACTAGTTTAAGCAAACAAAAAAAGCAAACAATGTAAACAAAAAAAAGCAAACAATGTAAACAAACTAGTGTAAGCAAACAATGTAAACAAACTAGTGTAAGCAAACAAAAAAAAGCAAACAATATAAACAAACTAGTGTAAGCAAACAAAAAAAGCAAACAATATAAACAAACTAGTGTAAGCAAACAAAAAAAGCAAACAATATAAACAATCTAGTGTAAGCAAACAAAAAAAAGCAAACAATATAAACAAACTAGTGTAAGCAAACAAAAAAAAGCAAACAATATAAACAAACTAGTGTAAGCAAACAAAAAAAAGCAAACAATATAAACAAACTAGTGTAAGCAAACAAAAATAGCAAACAATGTAAACAAACTAGTGTAAGCAAACAATATAAACAAACTAGTTTAAGCAAACAAAAAAAGCAAACAATGTAAACAAACAAAAAAAAGCAAACAATGTAAACAAACTAGTTTCAGCAAACAAAAAAGCAAACAATGTAAACAAACAATAAAAGCAAACAATGTAATCAAAGAAAAAAAAGCAAACAATGTAAACAAACTAGTGTAAGCAAACAAAAAAAGCAAACAATGTAAACAAACTAGAGTAAGCAAACAAAAAAGCAAACAATGTAAACAAACTAGTGGAAGCAAACAAAAAAAGCAAACAATGTAAACAAACTAGTGTAAGCAAACAAAAAAAGCAAGCAATGTAAACAAACTAGTGTAAGCAAACAAAAAAAGCAAGCAATGTAAACAAACTAGTTTAAGCAAACAAAAAAAGCAAGCAATGTAAACAAACTAGGTTAAGCAAACAAAAAAGCAAACAATGTAAACAAACTAGTTTAAGCAAACAAAAAAAGCAAACAATGTAAACAAATTAGTTTAAGCAAACAAAAAAAGCAAACAATATAAACAAACTAGTTTTAGCAAACAAAAAAGCAAACAATGTAAACAAACAAGAAAGCAAAAAATGTAAACAAACAAAAAAATCAAACAATGTAAACAAACTAGTTTAAGCAAACAAAAAAAGCAAACAATGTAAACAAACTAGTTTAAGCAAACAAAGAAAGCAAACAATATAAACAAACGATTTTAAGCAAATCAAAAAGAAAACAATATAAACAAACAAAAAAGCAAACAATATAAACAAACTAGTGTAAGCAAACAAAAAAAGCAAACTATATAAACAAACTAGTGTAAGCAAACAGAAAAAGCAAACAATGTAAACAAACTAGTGTAAGCAAACAAAAAAAGCAAACAATGTAAACAAACTAGTGTAAGCAAACAAAAAAAGCAAACAATGTAAACAAACTAGTGTAAGCAAACAAAAAAAGCAAACAATGTAAACAAACTAGTGTAAGCAAACAAAAAAAGCAAACAATGTAAACAAACTAGTGTAAGCAAACAAAAAAAGCAAACAATGTCGACAAACAAAAAAGCAAACAATGTAAACAAACTAGTTTAAGCAAACAAAAAAAGCAAACAATGTAAACAAACAAAAAAAGCAAACAATGTAAACAAAAAAAGCAAACAATGTAAACAAACTACTTTAAGCAAACAAAAAAAGCAAACTATATAAACAAACTAGTGTAAGCAAACAAAAAAAGCAAACAATATAAACAAACAAAAAAGCAAACAATGTAAACAAACTAGTGTAAGCAAACAAAAAAAGCAAACAATTTAAACAAACTAGCGTAAGCAAACAAAAACGCAAACAATGTAAACAAACTAGTGTAAGCAAACAAAAAAAGCAAACAATGTAAACAAACTAGTGTAAGCAAACAAAAAAAGCAAACAATGTAAACAAACTAGTGTAAACAAACAAAAAAGCAAGCAATGTAAACAAACTAGTTTAAGCAAACAAAAAAAGCAAACAATTTAAACAAACTAGTTTAAGAAAACAAAAAAAGCAAACAATGTAAACAAAAAAAAGCATACAATGTAAACAAACTAGTTTAAGCAAACAAAAAGAGCAAACAATGTAAACAAAAAAAAAGCAAACAATGTAAACAAACTAGTGTAAGCAAACAATGTAAACAAACTAGTGTAAGCAAACAAAAAAAAGCAAACAATATAAACAAACTAGTGTAAGCAAACAAAAAAAGCAAACAATGTAAACAAACAAAAAAAGCAAACACTGTAAATAAACAAAAAAAGCAAACAATGTAAATAAACAAAAAAAGCAAACAATGTAAACAAATTAGTGTAAGCAAACAAAAAAAGCAAACAATGTAAACAAACTAGTGTAAGCAAACAAAAGAAGCAAACAATGTAAACAAACTAGTGTAAGCAAACAAAAAAAGCAAACAATGTAAACAAACTAGTGTAAGCAAACAAAAAAAGCAAACAATGTAAACAAACTAGTGTAAGCAAACAAAAAAGCAAACAATGTAAACAAACTAGTGTAAGCAAACAAAAAAAGCAAACAATGTAAACAAACTAGTGTAAACAAACAAAAAAGCAAGTAATGTAAACAAACTAGTTTAAGCAAACAAAAAAAGCAAACAATTTAAACAAACTAGTTTAAGAAAACAAAAAAAGCAAACAATGTAAACAAAAAAAAGCAAACAATGTAAACAAACTAGTTTAAGCAAACAAAAAGAGCAAACAATGTAAACAAAAAAAAGCAAACAATGTAAACAAACTAGTGTAAGCAAACAATGTAAACAAACTAGTGTAAGCAAACAAAAAAAAGCAAACAATATAAACAAACTAGTGTAAGCAAACAAAAAAAGCAAACAATATAAAAAAACTAGTGTAAGCAAATAAAAAAAGCAAACAATATAAGCAAACTAGTGTAAGCAAACAAAAAAAAGCAAACAATATAAACAAACTAGTGTAAGCAAACAAAAAAAAGCAAACAATATAAACAAACTAGTGTAAGCAAACAAAAAAAGCAAACAATGTAAACAAACTAGTGTAAGCAAACAAAAAAAGCAAACAATATAAACAAACTAGTTTAAGCAAACAATGTAAACAAACAAAAAAAAAGCAAACAATGTAAACAAAGAAAAAAAAGCAAACAATGTAAACAAACTAGTGTAAGCAAACAAAAAAAGCAAACAATATAAACAAACTAGTTTAAGCAAACAAAAAAGCAAACAATGTAAACAAACAAAAAAAGCAAACACTGTAAATAAACAAAAAAAGCAAACAATGTAAATAAACAAAAAAAGCAAACAATGTAAACAAATTAGTGTAAGCAAACAAAAAAGGCAAACAATGTAAACAAACTAGTGTGAGCAAACAAAAAAAGCAAACAATGTAAACAAACTAGTGTAAGCAAACAAAAAAAGTAAACAATGTAAACAAACTAGTGTAAGCAAACAAAAAAGCAAACAATGTAAACAAACTAGTGTAAGCAAACAAAAAAGCAAACAATGTAAACAAACTAGTGTAAGCAAACAAAAAAAGCAAGCAATGTAAACAAACTAGTGTAAGCAAACAAAAAAAGCAAGCAATGTAAACAAACTAGTTTAAGCAAACAAAAAAAGCAAGCAATGTAAACAAACTAGTTTAAGCAAACAAAAAAAGCAAGCAATGTAAACAAACTAGTTTAAGCAAACAAAAAAGCAAACAATGTAAACAAACTAGTTTAAGCAAACAAAAAAAGCAAACAATGTAAACAAACTAGTTTAAGCAAACAAAAAAAGCAAACAATATAAACAAACTAGTTTTAGCAAACAAAAAAAGCAAACAATATAAACAAACTAGTTTTAGCAAACAAAAAAGCAAACAATGTAAACAAACAAAAAAGCAAAAAATGTAAACAAACAAAAAAATCAAACAATGTAAACAAACTAGTTTAAGCAAACAAAAAAAGCAAACAATGTAAACAAACTAGTTTAAGCAAACAAAAAAAGCAAACAATATAAACAAACGAGTTTAAGCAAACAAAAAGAAAACAATATAAACAAACAAAAAAGCAAACAATATAAACAAACTAGTGTAAGCAAACAAAAAAAGGAAACTATATAAACAAACTAGTGTAAGCAAACAAAAAAAGCAAACAATATAAAAAAACAAAAAAGCAAACAATTTAAACAAACTAGTGTAAGCAAACAAAAAAAGCAAACAATGTAAACAAACTAGTGTAAGCAAACAAAAAAAGCAAACAATGTAAACAAACTAGTGTAAGCAAACAAAAGAAGCAAACAATGTAAACAAACTAGTGTAAGCAAACAAAAAAAGCAAACAATGTAAACAAACTAGTGTAAGCAAACAAAAAAAGCAAACAATGTAAACAAACTAGTGTAAACAAACAAAAAAGCAAACAATGTAAACAAACTAGTTTAAGCAAACAAAAAAGCAAACAATGTAAACAAACTAGTTTAAGAAAACAAAAAAAGCAAACAATGTAAACAAAAAAAACAAACAATGTAAACAAACCAGTTTAAGCAAACAAAAAGAGCAAACAATGTAAACAAAAAAAAAAAGCAAACAATGTAAACAAACTAGTGTAAGCAAACAATGTAAACAAACTAGTGTAAGCAAACAAAAAAAAGCAAACAATATAAACAAACTAGTGTAAGCAAACAAAAAAAGCAAACAATATAAACAAACTAGTGTAAGCAAACAAAAAAAAGCAAACAATATAAGCAAACTAGTGTAAGCAAACAATATAAACAAACTAGTGTAAGCAAACAAAAAAAAGCAAACAATATAAGCAAACTAGTGTAAGCAAACAATATAAACAAACTAGTGTAAGCAAACAAAAAAAAGCAAACAATATAAACAAACTAGTGTAAGCAAACAAAAAAAGCAAACAATGTAAACAAACTAGTGTAAACAAACAAAAAAGCAAACAATGTAAACAAACTAGTTTAAGCAAACAAAAAAAAGCAAACAATGTAAACAAACAAAAAAAGCAAACAATGTAAACAAAAAAAAAGCAAACAATGTAAACAAACTAGTTTAAGCAAACAAAAAAGCAAACAATGTAAACAAACTAGTTTAAGCAAACAAAAAAAGCAAACTATATAAACAAACTAGTGTAAGCAAACAATATAAACAAACAAAAAAGCAAACAATGTAAACAAACTAGTGTAAGCAAACAAAAAAAGCAAACAATTTAAACAAACTAGTTTAAGCAAACAAAAAACAAACAATGTAAACAAACTAGTGTAAGCAAACAAAAAAAGCAAACAATGTAAACAAACTAGTGTAAGCAAACAAAAAAAGCAAACAATGTAAACAAACTAGTGTAAGCAAACAAAAAAGCAAACAATGTAAACAAACTAGTGTAAGCAAACCAAAAAAGCAAACATTGTAAACAAACTAGTGTAAGCAAACAAAAAAAGCAAACATTGTAAACAAACTAGTGTAAGCAAACAAAAAAAGCAAACAATGTAAACAAACTAGTGTAAGCAAAAAAAAAAAGCAAACAATGTAAACAAACTAGTGTAAGCAAACAAAAAAAGATAACAATATAAACAAACTAGTGTAAACAAACAAAAAAGCAAACAATGTAAACAAACTAGTTCAAGCAAACAAAAAAAGCAAACAATGTAAACAAAAAAAAAGCAAACAATGTAAACAAACTAGTGTAAGCAAACAAAAAAGAAAACAATGTAAACAAACTAGTGTAAGCAAACAAAAAAAGCAAACAATATAAACAAACTAGTGTAAGCAAACAAAAAAAGCAAACAATATAAACACTCTAGTTTAAGCAAACAAAAAAATCAAACAATGTAAACAAACAAAAAAAAAAGCAAACAATATAAACAAACTAGTTTAAGCAAACAAAAAAAGCAAACAATGTAAACAAACAAAAAAAGCAAACAATGTAAACAAACTAGTGTAAGCAAACAAAAAAGGCAAACAATGTAAACAAACTAGTGTAAGCAAACAAAAAAAGCAAACAATGTAAACAAACTAGTGTAAGCAAACAAAAAAAGCAAACAATGTAAACAAACTAGTGTAAGCAAACAAAAAAAGCAAACAATGTAAACAAACTAGTGTAAGCAAACAAAAAAAGCAAACAATGTAAGCAAACTAGTGTAAGCAAACTAGTGTAAGCAAACAAAAAAGCAAACAATGGAGACAAGTTAGTTTAAGCAAACAAAAAAAGCAAGCAATGTAAACAAACTAGTGTAAGCAAACAATGTAAACAAACTAGCTTAAACAAAAAAAAAAGAAAACAATGTAAACAAACAAAAAATGCAAACAATGTAAATAAATAAAAAAAGCAAACAATGTAAATAAACAAAAAAAGCAAACAATGTAAACAAACAAAAAAGCAAACAATGTAAACAAACAAAAAAAGCAAACAATGTAAACAAACAAAAAAGAGCAAACAATGTAAACAAACTAGTTTAAGCAAACAAAAAAAGCAAACAATGTAAACAAACAAAAAAAGCAAACAATGTAATTAAAGAAAAAAAGCAAACAATGTAAACAAAGAAAAAAAGCAAACAATGTAAACAAACTAGTGTAAGCAAACAAAAAAAGCAAGCAATGTAAACAAACTAGTGTAAGCAAACAAAAAAAGCAAGCAATGTAAACAAGTTAGTTTAAGCAAACAAAAAAAGCAAGCAATTTAAACAAACTAGTGTAAGCAAACAATGTAAACAAACTAGTTTAAACAAACAAAAAAAGCAAACAATGTAAATAAACAAAAAAAGCAAACAATGTAAACAAACAAAAAAAGCAAACAATGTAAACAAACAAAAAAAGCAAACAATGTAAACAAACAAAAAAAGCAAACAATGTAAACAAACAAAAAAGAGCAAACAATGTAAACAAACAAAAAAGAGCAAACAATGTAAACAAACAAAAAAGAGCAAACAATGTAAACAAACAAAAAAGAGCAAACAATGTAAACAAACTAGTTTAAGCAAACAAAAAAAGCAAACAATGTAAACAAACAAAAAAAGCAAACAATGTAATTAAAGAAAAAAAGCAAACAATGTAAACAAAGAAAAAAAGCAAACAATGTAAACAAACTAGTGTAAGCAAACAAAAAAAGCAAACAATGTAAACAAACTAGTGTAAGCAAACAAAAAAAGCAAACAATGTAAACAATCTAGTGTAAGCAAACAAAAAAAGCAAACAATGTAAACAATCTAGTGTAAGCAAACAAAAAAAGCAAACAATGTAAACAATCTAATGTAAGCAAACAAAAAAAGCAAACAATGTAAACAAACTAGTGTAAGAAAACAAAAAAAGCAAACAATGTAAACAAACTAGTGTAAGCAAACAAAAAAAGAAAACAATGTAAACAAACCAGTGTAAGCAAACAATGTAAACAAACTAGTGTAAGCAAACAATATAAACAAACTAGTGTAAGCAAACAAAAAAAGCTAACAATATAAACAAACTAGTGTAAGCAAACAAAAAAAGCAAACAATGTAAACAAACTAGTGTAAGCAAACAAAAAAAGAAAACAATGTAAACAAACTAGTGTAAGCAAACAAAAAAAGCAAACAATATAAACTAACTAGTTTAAGCAAACAAAAAAGCAAACCATATAAACAAACAAAAAAAGCAAACAATATAAACAAACAAAAAAGCAAACAATATAAAAAACAAAAAAGCAAACAATATAAACAAACTAGGTTAAGCAAACAAAAGCAAACAATATAAACAAACTATGTTAAGCAAACAAAAGCAAACAATATAAACAAACTAGGTTAAGCAAACAAAAGCAAACAATATAAACAAACTAGTTTAAGCAAACAAAAATGTAAACAATATAAACAAACTAGTTTAAGCAAACAAAAAAGCAAACAATATAAACAAACTAGTTTAAGCAAACAAAAAAGCAAACAATATAAACAAACTAGTTTAAGCAAACAAAATGCAAACAATATAAACAAACAAAAAAGCAAACAATATAAACAAACAAAAAAGCAAACAATATAAACAAACAAAAAAGCAAACAATATAATCAAACAAAAAGCAAACAATATAAATAAACAAAAAAGCAAACAATATAAACAAACTAGTTCAAGCAAACCAAAAAGCAAACAATATAAACAAAGAAAAAAAGCAAACAATATAGACAAACTAGTGTAGGCAAACCAAGAAAGCAAACAATATAGACAAACTAGTGTAAGCAAACAATATAGACAAACTAGTGTAAGCAAACCAAAAAAAGCAAACAATATAGACAAACTAGTGCAAGCAAACCAAAAAAAACAAACAATATAAGCAAACTAGCTTAGACAAAAACAATATAAACAAACTAGCTTAGACACAAACAATATAAACAAACTAGCTTAGACACAAACAATATAAACAAACTAGCTTAGACACAAACAAACAAGCAAACTAGTTCAACACAAACAAACAAGCAAACTAGTACAACACAAACAAACAAGCAAACTAGTACAACTCAAACAAACAAGCAAACTAGTTCAACACAAACAAACAAGCAAACTAGTTCAACACAAACAAACAAGCAAACAAGTTCAACACAAACAAACAAGCAAACAAGTTCAACACAAACAAACAAGCAAACAAGTTCAACACAAACAAACAAACAAATTAGTTTAACAAAAAACAAACAAACAAACTAGTTTAACAAAAAACAAACAAACAAACTAGTTTAACAAAAAACAAACAAACTAGTTTAACAAAAAACAAACAAACAAACAAACAAACTAGTTTAACAAAAACAAACAAACAAACAAACAAACTAGTTTAACAAAAACAAGCAAACTAGTTTAACAAACACAATCAAACTAGTTTAACAAAATAAAAACAAACAAACTAGTTTAACAAAAAAAACAAACTAGTTTAACAAAAACAAACAAACAAACTAGTTTAACAAAAACAAACAAACTAGTTTAACAAAAAAACAAACTAGTTTAACAAAAAAAACAAACTAGTTTAACAAAAACAAACAAACAAACAAACAAACTAGTTTAACAAAAACAAACAAACAAACAAACTAGTTTAACAAAAAACAAACAAACAAACAAACAAACTAGTTTAACAAAAACAAACAAACAAACAAACAAACAAACTAGTTTAACAAAAACAAACAAACAAACAAACTAGTTTAACAAAAACAAGCAAACTAGTTTAACAAAAACAAGCAAACTAGTTTAACAACAAACAAACAAGCAAACTAATTTAACAAAAAACAAACAAACAAACTAGTTTAACAAAAAACAAACAAACAAACTAGTTTAACAAAAAACAAACAAACAAACTAGTTTAACAAAAACAAACAAACTAGTTTAACAAAAACAAACAAACTAGTTTAACAAAAACAAACAAACAAACAAACTAGTTTAACAAAAACAAACAAACAAGCAAACAAACTAGTTTAACAAAAACAAACAAACAAGCAAACAAACTAGTTTAACAAAAACAAGCAAACAAACTAGTTTAACAAAAACAAACAAACAAACTAGTTTAACAAAAACAAACAAACAAGCAAACAAACTAGTTTAACAAAAACAAACAAACAAGCAAACAAACTAGTTTAACAAAAACAAACAAACAAGCAAACAAACTAGTTTAACAAAAACAAACAAACAAACTAGTTTAACAAAAACAAACAAACTAGTTTAACAAAAAACAAACAAACAAACAAACTAGTTTAACAAAAACAAACAAACGAGTTTAACAAAAACAAAGAAACAAACAAACTAGTTTAACAAAAACAAACAAACAAACTAGTTTAACAAAAACAAACAAACAAACTAGTTTAACAAAAACAAACAAGCAAACTAGTTTAACAAAAAACAAACAAACAAACTAGTTTAACAAAAAACAAACAAGCAAACTAGTTTAACAAAAAACAAACAAACAAACTAGTTTAACAAAAAACAAACAAACTAGTTTAACAAAAAACAAACAAACTAGTTTAACAAAAAACAAACAAACTAGTTTAACAAAAACAAACAAACAAACAAACAAACTAGTTTAACAAAAACAAACAAACTAGTTTAACAAAAACAAACAAACAAACAAACAAACTAGTTTAACAAAAACAAACAAACTAGTTTAACAAAAACAAACAAACAAACTAGTTTAACAAAAACAAACAAACAAACTAGTTTAACAAAAACAAACAAACAAACTAGTTTAACAAAAACAAACAAACAAACTAGTTTTACAAAAACAAACAAACAAACAAACTAGTTTAACAAAAACAAACAAACAAACAAACAAACTAGTTTAACAAAAACAAACAAACAAGCAAACAAACTAGCTTAACAAAAACAAACAAACAAACTAGTTTAACAAAAACAAACAAACAAACTAGTTTAACAAAAACAAACAAACAAGCAAACAAACTAGCTTAACAAAAACAAACAAACAAACTAGTTTAACAAAAGCAAACAAACAAGCAAACAAACTAGTTTAACAAAAACAAACAAACAAGCAAGCAAACTAGTTTAACAAAAACAAACAAACAAGCAAGCAAACTAGTTTAACAAAAACAAACAAACAAGCAAGCAAACTAGTTTAACAAAAACAAACAAACAAACTAGTTTAACAAAAGCAAACAAACAAGCAAACAAACTAGTTTAACAAAAACAAACAAACAAACAAACTAGTTTAACAAAAACAAACAAACAAGCAAACTAGTTTAACAAAAACAAACAAACAAGCAAACTAGTTTAACAAAAACAAACAAACAAGCAAACTAGTTTAACAAAAACCAACAAACAAACAAACTAGTTTAACAAAAACCAACAAACAAACAAACTAGTTTAACAAAAACCAACAAACAAACAAACTAGTTTAACAAAAACAAACAAACAAACAAACTAGTTTAACAAAAACAAACAAACAAACAAACTAGTTTAACAAAAACAAACAAACAAACAAACTAGTTTAACAAAAACAAACAAACAAACAAACTAGTTTAACAAAAACAAACAAACAAACTAGTTTAACAAAAACAAATAAACAAACAAACTAGTTTTACAAAAACAAATAAACAAACAAACTAGTTTTACAAAAACAAATAAACAAACAAACTAGTTTAACAAAAACAAACTAGTTTAAGAAAACAAACAAACAAACTAGTGTAAAACAAACAAACCAGTGTAACAAAAACAAAAACAAACAAACAAACTAGTGTAACAAAAACAAACAAACAAACTAGTGTAACAAAAAACAAACAAACAAACTAGTGTAACAAAAAACAAACAAACAAACTAGTGTAACAAAAACAAACAAACAAACTAGTGTAACAAAAACAAACAAACAAACTAGTTTAACAAAAACAAACAAACAAACTAGTTTAACAAAAACAAACAAACAAACAAACTAGTTTAACAAAAACAAACAAACAAACAAACTAGTTTAACAAAAACAAACAAACAAACTAGTTTAACAAAAACAAACAAACAAACTAGTTTAACAAAAACAAACAAACAAACAAACTAGTTTAACAAAAACAAACAAACAAACTAGTTTAACAAAAACAAACAAACAAACTAGTTTAACAAAAACAAATAAACAAACAAACTAGTTTAACAAAAACAAACAAACAAACAAACTAGTTTAACAAAAAAACAAACAAACTAGTTTAACAAAAACAAACAAACAAACAAACTAGTTTAACAAAAACAAACAAACTAGTTTAACAAAAACAAACAAACAAACTAGTTTAACAAAAAACAAACAAACTAGTTTAACAAAAAACAAACAAACTAGTTTAACAAAAACAAACAAACAAACTAGTTTAACAAAAACAAACAAACTAGTTTAACAAAAACAAACAAACTAGTTTAACAAAAACAAACAAAAAAACAAACAAGTTCAACAAAAACAATCTAGTGTAACAAAAAACAAACAAACCTGCTTAACAAAAACAAACAAATAAACTAGTGTAACAAAAACAAACAAACAAACTAGTTTAACAAAAACAAACTAGTTTAACAAACAAACAAACTAGTTTAACAAAAACAAACAAACAAACTAGTTTAACAAAAACAAACAAACAAACTAGTTTAACAAAAACAAACAAACAAACTAGTTTAACAAAAACAAACAAACAAACTAGTTTAACAAAAACAAACAAACAAACAAACAAACTAGTTTAACAAAAACAAACAAACAAACTAGTTTAACAAAAACAAACAAACAAACTAGTTTAACAAAAACAAACAAACAAACTAGTTTTACAAAAACAAACAAACAAACTAGTTTTACAAAAACAAATAAACAAACAAACTAGTTTAACAAAAACAAACAAACAAACAAACAAACTAGTTTAACAAAAACAAACAAACAAACAAACAAACTAGTTTAACAAAAACAAACTAGTTTAAGAAAACAAACAAACAAACAAACTAGTTTAACAAAAACAAACAAACAAACAAACAAACTAGTTTAACAAAGCAAACAAAATAACAAACTAGTTAAACAAACAAACAAACTAGTTTAACAAAAACAAACTAGTTTAACAAAAACAAACAAACAAACTAGTTCAACAAAAACAAACAAACAAACTAGTTCAACAAAAACAAACAAACAAACTAGTTCAACAAAAACAAACAAACAAACTAGTTCAACAAAAACAAACAAACAAACTAGTTCAACAAAAACAAACTAGTTCAACAAAAACAAACTAGTTCAACAAAAACAAACTAGTTCAACAAAAACAAACAAACAAACTAGTGTAACAAAAACAAACTAGTGTAACAAAAACAAACAAACAAACTAGTTTAATAAAAACAAACAAACAAACAAACTAGTTTAATAAAAACAAACAAACAAACAAACTAGTTCAACAAAAACAAACAAACAAACTAGTTCAACAAAAACAAACAAACAAACTAGTTCAACAAAAACAAACAAAACAAAACAAACTAGTTTTAACAACAAACAAAAACAAACAAACAAACTAGTTCAACAAAAACAAACAAACTAGTTCAACAAAAAAAAACAAACTAGTTCAACAAAAACAAACAAACAAACTAGTTCAACAAAAACAAACAAACAAACTAGTTCAACAAAAACAAACTAGTTCAACAAAAACAAACTAGTTCAACAAAAACAAACTAAAACAAACAAACAAACTAGTTTAACAAAAACAAACAAACAAACTAGTTTAACAAAAACAAACAAACAAACAAAAACAAACTAGTGTAACAAAAACAAACTAGTGTAACAAAAACAAACAAACAAACTAGTGTAACAAAAACAAACAAACAAACTAGTGTAACAAAAACAAACAAGTTCAACAAAAACAAACAGTGTAACAAAAACAAACAAACAGTGTAACAAAAACAAACAAACAAACTAGTTTAATAAAAACAAACAAACAAACAAACAAGTTCAACAAAAACAAACAAACAAACAAACAAGTTCAACAAAAACAAACAAACAAACAAACAAGTTCAACAAAAACAAACAAACAAACAAACAAGTTCAACAAAAACAAACAAACAAACAAACAAGTTCAACACAAACAAACAAACAAACAAGTTCAACACAAACAAACAAACAAACAAACTAGTTCAACACAAACAAACAAACAAACAAACAAGTTCAACACAAACAAACAAACAAACTAGTTCAACACAAACAAACAAACAAACAAACTAGTTCAACACAAACAAACAAACAAACAAACTAGTTCAACACAAACAAACAAACAAACAAACTAGTTCAACACAAACAAACAAACAAACTAGTTCAACAAACAAACAAACAAACTAGTTCAACAAACAAACAAACAAACTAGTTCAACAAACAAACAAACAAACTAGTTCAACAAACAAACAAACTAGTTTAACAAAAAACAAACTAGTTTAACAAAAAACAAACTAGTTCAACAAACAAACAAACTAGTTTAACAAAAAACAAACTAGTTTAACAAAAAACAAACTAGTTTAACAAAAAACAAACTAGTTTAACAAAAAACAAACTAGTTTAACAAAAAACAAACTAGTTTAACAAAAAACAAACTAGTTTAACAAAAAACAAACTAGTTTAACAAAATAAAAAACAAACTATGTAAAAAAACAAGCTAAATTAAAGAAACAAAAAAAACGAACAATTTAACCGAAATATAGAAACAATCAACCTAGATAACCGAAACATACAAACTAGTTAATGGAAATAAAAAATTAAACGATCTAGTTAAACGAGACGAAATCTTAAAACCAAACAAAACGAAAAAAAATGCTTGAATTCAAAAAATCAAAACAAAACAAACTAAATGAAACAAAAATTCAGTTAAATGAAACAAGCAAGCAAACGAACTAGTTAAACAAAACAAACTAGTTTAACAATACAAACAAAATAGTTTAACAAAACAAATAATGTAAAAAAAAACAAGTTAAAGAAACGAAAAAAAAAACAAACTAGTTAACCTAAAGAAACAAAAAGAACGAACAATTTAAGCGAAATATAGAAACAAGCAAACTAGATCATCGAAACAAAAAACTTGTTAACGGAAATATAAAAAAAACCAAGTGATCTAGTTAAACGAGACGAAAGCTAGAAAGCAAACAAGCAAACAAAACGAGACGAAAGCAAACAAACTAGTTAAATGAAATAAACAAACAAACAAACAAAAATTAATTAAATGAAAATAAACTAAGCAAAAAACTTATTAAACGAAACAAGGAAACGAACTAGTAAACACTGAAACAAACCAATAAAATAACCAAAACAACCTAGTTGACCGAACAAAACTACTTAGTTAAACGCAACAAACAAACTAGATAAACAAAACCAACAAGCAAACGATTTAGTTACCAAAACAAACAAATTTAGCGAAACCAAGAAATAAGCGACCTAGCTATAAATAAAAAAACAAATGAACTAACTAGTTAAACGAAAGAAGCAAACTGATTAGTTAAATAAAACAAAAATCAAACTAGTTAAACGAGAAAAACCAAAGAAACGAATTACTAAATCGAAACAAATAAACGAACTAGAAAACTGAAGCAAATTAATAAGATAACCGAAACCATGCAGATAATCGAAAGAAACAAACTAGTTACTGCAACAAAACCAACTAGTTAACTGATATGAAACAAACGAACAATTTAACCGAGGAAAGAAAAAAATCGATCTAGCAAAACTAGACGAAAGCTTGAAAGCAAGCAAAACTAGACGAAAGCTTGAAAGCAAACAAAACTAGACGAAAGCTTGAAAGCAAACAAAACTAGACGAAAGCTTGAAAGCAAACAAACTGGTTTAATGAAACCAAACAAGCAAGCAAGCAAATGAACTAGATAAACGAAACAAGTTAGAAAAAGAAAATCTGATGAAGTGAATATTTTCCCTAAGAGTTTACGATCTTTTGATAGTGCTAGATTCTTGAGGGTGTTTAATGTCAAGTACCTATTCTAGTGCTGATGGACAAAGGGAACAGATAATTTTAAGGGGATTATAAAAACCACAAGCTTCTTTTTTGAAGCGAGGAATTGCACAGTTAAGCATTGCTTACGCTACATCATGACCAAAGCAAATTTATAAGGAATTTAAATCTGTGCCACTCACGAATCAAATTTAAATTTATTTACAAGCGTTGTGTTTCAAATTTTTGAAAGCACTCAGAATTTTAATTAACTGCGTAACTTTTATTTTAAACACACAGTAAGATATACAGATAGAAATTTAAATCTATTCTGAGTAACGTCTTAATTTAATTCTGGAAGAAAATTGTGGACAATGATTTAAGCTACATAATGTGAGAAGGTTTGTTCTGCTGAATCTTCAGACAGCTTTTGTTCTTTTATAGATTGACGTTTAAAATAATTTGAATTTTACTCTACACTGAACTCTTTCAGAAAATTTTTTATTTAACAGAAACGTTGAAGTATGATAGAATTTAATGTTTCCTAGAACTCAGCCAGCTTGAATATTTCTATTTACCGAGTTTCTTTCAACAAGTATGCTAAACACTTAATGTATGCAATAAATATATGTTTAATGAAATCTAAAAATGCCTTAGAAAAATTGAATCATTCTGATACAAAGCTATCTTTAAAATTGATGCAAATTAGGCTTTATACTAAGAGATGAATTGTAAAAAATAAATGTGGATTTTTTAATTGCATATTTAATCTATTTTAAAAATATCACCTATTTAAAATAACAAAGTACTGCTTTACTAATAAAATCATTTTTTGAACAATTTTAATGCATAACATAAATATAATTCATTTTAAAATAAAAAATGCTGAGTTTTATTCATACAAGTAAAGACATCCTCACAAGAAATGTACTTTTTCAGATGAGTAATCATGAACTATAACTTTTCATAATTGCGCAGTTGCTTTAGCCATAATAATTATTACAATTTAATACAAAAAGTACGTATTTGATTACAATATCATGCTACCACTTTTCCACAAGACGCAAATTATCCGTATTTTGAGACTATATTGAAACCTTTATTGAAAAGGGCCGACCAGCATAATTATATAATGAATATGTAAATATTTAAGAAATCATTTGGCTTACCTAAGTTTTTATTTCACGATTCCTCTAGACTGATTACACTTGACAGCAATGTCTGGAAATACATCAATATCTCAACAACTTGAAAATAGAGATTACACATAAAATTTATATAGTTCTGCATAGTACATTGTTTTAAGCTTTTTATAAAAATCTATTCGAATACCCATGGCAATATATATATAGTTAATTTTTTCAAAAGAGAAACTGATAGAATCAGAAATAAAATTACGAAACTTTGCACTTACTCTATGAAGACATGTTATCCCGATTTCTGCCTGAAAAATCTTAAACTCAATTGAAATATTACTCAATTCCTAAAATTATAGAAAACTAGACATTTTCTTGATTTATCAGGAAATTAATACTGAGAAACTTAATTTATAGGAATTAAGATATTACAAAATAAGAGTTTAACGATGAGGTAACCCCGAATTACTGAGGCTTATGTAACTGCTTTATCTAACGGTAAAATTATCCAAGTCAATATTTAATAACACCACAATTATCAATCTTCAGTAATAAAACTTGATATTTAGAATAAACTTATTAAAACCAAATTTAAATAATTTAGATGAATACGAAATGATCTTATATTTAAATTAACTCTAAGGCGATATTTCAGAATCTAGTAAAGTTCAGTTTAGTTTAGTAACGTAACACAGGAGTCCTTTCATTCTGCTCGCTAAATCCAATTATGCTTTAACTGTAATGGTTAATAGGCTATTTGTTAAATTGTTATTTATATCAAGTTGTTATGCATTAAACATGAGGTAGCAATTCGTTTTTGGAAATTTTTAGATGATACATCTGCAGAATTTTTTTAAAGTGCATATTGATATCACATTTTTAACAAATGCACATGTGCGACAGAAAAGCTATACTTTTAGGTACTATCGTTTACAGATTTAGTTTCTCCAAATACATATTGATTTAGAATTTGAATTAAAAATTGATTGAATGTTAACACATACATTAAGTGAAACTGAACTTGCAGGATTTAGTAGAAAAATATTTACACGCGATTTCCTGAATTAAATCTGTATATATGACACAAAAATTAACTATTTATAGACAATATTGAAATTGTGGTGTATAAAAATATACATTTAAAGCATTTCACGATTTGAATCTTTAAAAGACCTTTTCAAGTAAAAAACTTTTGTAAGCCAAAGTTGAGAATTATGGAAAAATGGTTTTAGAATTAACTAAAAAGAAACTATGAATTTAAAATAGTGATTCTACTAAAAAAACATTTGCTTAAATATATTTTAACAGTAGTTAACTAAATAATGCATTTATTGCCCTGGGTGCTTCATTAAAATATTCTTTCTTATTTAAAAGAAATTTGACTCGTACATGAAACCTTAATTTTATTAATCCTGCCAAGATTTATTACAAAAATTTTGCAAACCACTGCATTAGTTAAATTGTGCATAAAGTAAATATTTATAAATTAATCTCTTCTTACATTGGTTTTCCAAAATGCGATGGCTAACATTCTGGTAAACATAAAATAATGATTTCTATTAAGATTTATACCACTCAATATATAAACCTAAACTGCAAATGTATCGGTGCTTTTTAAACTATATTTTGAAATTTATACACATCACGTTCAGATATGCGTTTACACATTTGCGTTTCAGAACTTTCAAATATTCTTAACACAATTTTGACACTTTTATAAAAACGCTTGTACGGTCTAAAATTTAAAAACCTCATTCATGTCATTTACTTTCCAAATATTAAATATCCCTTAAATTATCGCCATAATTTGAGAAACAGCTTTATGTAGCTTCAATGAGTTTAGTTATTTCAATTTATAAGTAGCTATAACACACAATGCTTTACGCAATAATTTTATCAGCATTGAGGTAAATAGCACAATTTAATTAAAATTTGGTGACTTAATTACATTTACAAATTTTATCAACCAGAAATTTTGTAGAAGCATTTTAAAAGGCATTTGTATAGTGTATTCTAATACTTAATATTTACAATACTAACTTATAAATTCACTAACATCCACGAGAAATTCTGAACAGATGAATCTGATGTGGTATGGTATAAAGTGTTTTTAGATAAAATTTCAAAAAATTTGAAAAATTCAAAGTACTATATTTTAAAAGAAATTCTCGTGAAGTATTACAGCTCACAAAATATTAAGAAACGTCAGTTTTCGAAATGCAATTCAAAGGCTTACGAGAAAATTTACTTAGCTTTCAGACTGTATACGGACACTGCCTTTAACCCCTTCCGGGGTAAGATTTAATAATTAAACACTGTGCATGAAATAACCATTTAATCGCACCAATGACCTTGACCTTCGTACTCTGTACTACTCTTATCCATTATGGTATTATACAACACGTTGTTTCTTTTAGCAAAAAATATATATCGACCGATGTTCACACCAACTGTTTACAAGAATGAAATCTTACAGACTAACAACAATTTCGCCGCATCTTGTACCAAGATATTCTAATGGTTAACAATTTGTGATATTTACACAAGTAACAAAAGTGTTGCCAAATTCAGTACACTAGAAATTTTAAACTAAATTAATCATCACATTCAACAGTAACTTTAGTCGCATGACGAGTGTAGCTCGTCATTGTGCTGTATGGCATGAAACACTGATGACGAGCTACACTCGTCATAATAGCGGAAGGGTTTAAGACTCAAAATATTATCAATATACTGATACTTGGAATGCCCTCAAGAAGTTTTGCTCGTAGGACTAAAAACATTTTCCAATATGTTTATTTAGAAATTACCAGCGCTTCTGCTTGACGCGAAATTGCTTTTATAAGAGCTAGTTCGAAATAAAATTCTCTGTACATACTTTTGCGGATCAATTCAAGATCCACAAGATCTTAAATATACATTTAGGAAAAAAATTCCAACGATTTTAAAAAGAACTGCTGCGACATACAGTTAGTCACAAGTGTCTACACTAAATTTTAAATTAATACACTTCAAGCATTGAAAAATTTGTTTTAATCATTAAATTTTTTCTTCTATTAACTACAATTATATACTTACTTTTTATTTAAGTTTACAATATAAGTAATAATTTTTACAAAAACGTGTTTTGTTGACAAAACTCAGAAATTCCCTCCAATGAAATCTGCGTACATTTTCAAAAAATGCAAAATATAAGTTTTTTTTACATTAACTCAAATGCTTTGTAGCATATCCTTTATTCCTCAAAACAACTTACAGACGTCTTGGCATTGACTGCACTAGTTTTTCAGTATCTTCTGACGTAAAGTTTGCCCATTCTTCGTGCACTTTACTGATTATCTCACTTTGAGACGTAATATTGTGTTTTCTAATTCGTTTCTCCAATTTTTCCTACAAATGTTTGAATGCATTGAAGTCTGGTTACTGTGGAGGAGTACGCAACTGTTTTGGAGTCTGATAGATATTCCTTCACAATTTTAGCTGTATGTTTCGGGTCGTTGTCTTGCTGGAAAATAAGGTGTAAGAAAGGTTTAAGTTTCGGGCACTAATCCGTAGATTCTTCTTTAAAATAACCAGATAAGCATACTTATCCATGACTTTATCAATAATGTGAAGATTTCCGACTCCTTTCGACGACAAACACCCCATTAACATCACACTTCCAGCTCCATGTTTGAAAGTTGGATTTCAATTTCTCAGATTCAGTTCTGTTCCTGGTTTTATTCATACAAAAGGGTGTTTTCTTCATACAATTAACTTTAAATATTGTATATTTACTTTCATCTGACCAAATTACTTTGTTCCAGAAGTCGTGCAAAGAGTTTAAATATGTTTTGGCAAAAGCAATTCTTTTGTCTCGGAAATTTATAGCTTAGACCTAGGTTTGCGTCCATGATAATCGGCCTTTCTCAGAACTTTTCATACAGTTTCAGGTGAAATTTCCTTGTTGCTAGTTACAAAAAATTTCGTTTGAAATGCTTGCAGCAGAAAGTTTAGTATTTTGTTTAATTCATAAAAGAATTTTTCTTTCTTCTCTCTCCGTTAGCTTCTTCGATCTCCCACATCTTGGTTTTACAGTAAGACTACCAGTGTCAAGATAGTTTCGAATGACTTTTTGTACACTAGAAAATAGTTTTTCAATGGTTTTGCCAATATCACGAATAGTTTTATATACCCTTCATCTTTAAACTTTATAATTAGTTGTCTCTTAACTAAAGGAATTCCTTTATTGGTTGTCATTTTCAAAGAAATTAGAACGACTTCCAATCCACATGAAATTTACTTCGGAAGTCAATGACCTTGAAATTGTAACCTGCATTGCATTCTCAAGTTTGAAGTTTAAAAGTTAGATAAGAAATCCCCCCCGCCTCCATTGCGTTGTACGCAAACTTTATTGGATTTGATTTCTGGCCAATTATCTTTTAAAAATTAGTGTGCATAAATTATTAAGTATGAAAATATTACAGTTAAATAATTTCAAAGATTTTTTATTGAAACTAAATATTTAAAAATAAAACTTTAAAAAAACTACACTTTCGCACCTTAAATTTTGATTTATTACATTTTCTTGGTGTACGCAGACTTTATTGACTAACTATATAAAAGTTTTATACTAGTAAAATATTTTTTTAATTAAAAATTTTTGAAAATTATCAATATTACACGATGAAAACAAGATTTGCATGGTAATTTTAAAACAAAAACTTAAGTATAATACAGATTCTAATTAAGTATAATACAGGCAATATGTTAAAATTTAATCATAAAATTAAATCTTATAAAACCTATTGCCTTTAGATAGGCAAAAAGGCTTCTGTAGAAGTTCTCCCATTAAATCATAAGGTTAAAGTTTCATATGTAAGAAACTTATAATGATAAAGGCTGAAATCTGGACATGAAATTAAAGTATGAGGATCAGTAAATGCTTGATGTGTATGGTGAACAGTAACTTTAAACTTCATCACAAGTTTTACACCAAGGATTTAGATTATTTAAAACCAATGTGACCGATATGAAGCCGAATCAGACAACCAACACTTCACACCGGAAGTTTAAGTGACATATGGCATGCAATTTATTAGTGAATTACATGTTCCTTGACTCCTGCCAAATATGTTGAATAAACTATTTTACACACTTTCTCACATCCAATAAAGGAATGGATTGAAGCGATGGACCGGATGCAGATTTAGCAGCTGCATCAGACCTCTCATTGCCATTGAGACCTATGCGACTTGGGCCCAGGATAAAATATCTCTTGCCAGCGAGGGAATATAATGCTCGGAAAATTTTAGACACAACAGGGGATCAATCAAAACAGTTCCACAAATCTTCTAAAGTACTGAAACTGTCGGTGTAAACAGCATTTAAATATATCACTTTTATCTGCTGAAGAGCTTGTTAAAGTGCTATTGCCTCAGAGAAGATGGAACAGGACGGACACTTTAGCTAATAGTTTTCAATAACTATGGCACAACCAACATATCCTTCATATCTTGATCCATCAGTGGTTAAGTGATATACTGATAGTGATGTGATGAAAGAAGCTACTGGAAACTAGTTGTATCTGATTTTCTATAACAAGCAAGATTAAAAATAATCTGTGGATCATACCAAGGGGGATATGATAAAAATTACACTCTCAGAATGTCTGCTGTTTGCAAAGGCAGACACTAGAGCTCCTGCTGTTAGGAAGGACAAACACTATGGTGCCCGACATTCCAAGCAGCAGGAACTACAGTGCCTATTATTGCTTGGAATGGCAAGGTCCAGTTTAAGCCAGAAGGAAAGTCCAACTGAATAGTTTTGTGTTCTAAAGAGAAATCCGTCTTGTTGGCTTAAAGCTTAAATATCAGCTTAAGCTTTGTAAATCATTTTCTCGGCCGTAAAGTAATTTTACACTTTCTACAAAACTGAAATTCATATAGTGACTTTAACAAAATGTTTCTAATATTTTACAGAGGCTCTATTTCTATAAAATGGCGAAAATGCTTTATAGTAATCTGTATACTGTGTTTAATCTGCAAGGATGAATATTTAATCCGAAGTATAATCCCATACAGTTGGAATCATTAACAAAATCTCAATAGCTAAAGTCGTTGACATCATTCTATTCCCAGCTTTGTTATATACTCAGAGCGCTCGTCAGAGCTCGTAAAATTGCTTGTCGGAAGAAGTGCTTCAATGCACCCATAAAGATTTCTACTCTAGTCTTGTTTATAGTGAAATCTCATGCTTCTTTATGAAAAGCATTTATAGGAAATTATGGTTGCTTAGTTTTCCACTTAAAATACACAGCATTTGCTTAGAAGCGTGAGTCAGTTAATTTTAATGCTTTAAGGAGAGCTTTCGGGGTGGCTATATTCGTTAGTGAAAACTTGTCCTTTCTTCTGCAAATAAAGATTAAAATTACATAAAACAGTGGATGTACAAAAAACGGCTCAGGTGTGGAGTAAAAAATTTCGTTCAACAGAACATCTAGAATAATGTTCTAGTTCGATATCCCCCCCTATCTCTTACATAGTCTAAGCCATTCGCCAGCCCAAAAGTGGAAAGGAAGAACCTTCTCTTCGCTTCGCCAGAGCACCAGGGAAGTGGAAGTAGGACTTTGCTCTAATCTTCTCCAATAGATGGTACCACAAGAGGATGCACTCCGTCAATTCTGACATTAAACTGGAGTGGGAGGAAATTCTCTAGACCAATATTACAGTCATGGTAACTGCTCAAAAACCGAACACAGTACTTTCGATTCCGAAGATATTTATGAATGAGAACATACTATTTATTGTAACATTAATAAATGAGAAGACAAATCTGTATAATAAAATTCGAGAAAATACGCTTACACTTAAATGGAAAAAATGAGAAATTCTCAACACTAGAGATTACATAATAGATTTTCAAAAATCTCTAATCTTAAAAGGGTAAGAATCATTTCTTTTTATCGGAAGAGTGGAAAATTTAGTCCTGTAGATAAGATTTAATTTTCAACAATATATTTATGAATCATCTAAGTTTTCTTCATAAAGTTTTTTTATAAAGGAAAAAAGATTTAATATTACTCGACTAAGCCTTATAATTTTGTTCATTCACCAATATTAAAACAAGCACGATTTTATAAAATAGTTTATATTTTTAAAAGACAAATTTGTAAATGCAAATTGTTTTAATAAAGTTTCTCTTTGAAACCCCCCCCTGTAATTACTACAAGTTTAACTTCCATTAAAACTGAGAAAAATTAACTTTGTACGGAGAAGAATTTTTCCCTGTAGAAAAAATTAAAGTTATTTGCTTAAATAACAAAACTCTGGATTTACAGATATTTTTAAATAAATTCAAGACCAAAACATTGAGAGCAAAGACTTAGAAAATTGAGACGTTAGTAATACGAGCTCTAAGAAGACACTTTACAAAACAGTTTAAACAATTTCAACATTTAAATCACGAAAGTCTAATCAGTTGGAAGATCGGATTTATTAAATATTTTAAAATGCTAATATCGTAATTTCAGTTTATTTTTCTATACCATTAAAAGATAATTGTATAACGAATATTTAAAAACAGTTATAGTCATATTTAACTATTCAGGATTATTCTAATTTTGAAAATTTTACTGTCTAAGATTTGTGTGACGAACGTTCCATACACCGGTTTAAGGTTTAACTAAGCGCCTCTGAAGCCTAATTAGAATGCTGGTGAACCTTTTTAGATACTCTTTCATGTAATTTGATCGTTTTGTTCGTCGCTTTTAACCGGTCAATTTCTGCACAAGAAGTCAATTAGATCAGGAACCATTGTTTTAATTACATTCCGAACCACTACAAACATCTAGTTCCAAGATAGAAGCTAAACTCATGAACTGTTGAACCAAATACAAGAATGCTGATCAGCTCAACTTAAATTTTTGCAATTTAAAATTGTAGCATTGATAAAGGATTTTAAATTGATAATATGGTTTCTTAATAAACGTTTTATTATAAAACATTTATTACATTTTAAAATTTTCCAGGGTATTATCTTAAACTTAAAATTTCGTAAAATGGAGAATTTAGATGCCTTCCTGATTATTGCCTTAGGCGAGCTCAGAGGTCGTTTAGCGGTTATTCGTAAACACGAAGGACAATTAGATTGGTATCTAGAATTCAAAACGGATTACAAACTACTAAATATCTAAAGTAGAACTCAAAAGAACGAAAAGTCAAACCAATTAAAAGTTCATAGTGCTGTAGAATATTAAATAAAAATAACTTATTAAAACAAATATAAATTTGATAACGAGTTGTAATTCATTTGGATATCGAATAGAATACCGATGTGTAAATCACATAACAAGAAATTCTGAGTTGTCAATACAAGTACTTAATTTAACACATATACATTTTATACGCTATCCACATTGCAAAGAAATATCGTGGAAATATCTTAACGGCTGTTTAAGATACTAGACAAAACATTCAATGGAGGACAATAGTTCGTAAATCCTGGACTTTAATAAATTTGTGGAAACGTCTATTTCCTAAAACATTTTAAGTCCTGGCACAGATATCGTGCTCGTTTTTCATTCATATTTTCACTCTAAAACTAATAAAAATCAATTTATAATGGAAAATGTCTTCCAAACCACAGTTTAAGAGGGAAGTTCAACACATGCAATATAGAACGAAAGCTCAAGTTTTAAAATTCTTGCTTAGTTTTAAAGAAAGAAACAGAATGAATTTGTTATACCAGTTATATCATTTATGATATAGTGTAGAAATATAAGAACTATGAAATATTATTGTAGCTTGTTGAACGTACTACGATTAAAGTGGATGTCATGGTTGACTATACCAGTTTAAGAAAAATACTATAGGACACTCAGAGTTTCATTAAGATATTTACAAGAGCACAAATCTTAATTTAAACATTGAAACTTTAAAGTTACTTCAGATGCTAAATTTGTTGGTCGTAGCAAATTTAAACAAATAGCTTTTTAAATATCGTAAAACCATTTACTATTAAAATATTAAGTTAATTAATTTAAAGAAGTATTTGATGGTGTTTATATTTCTTGCCGATTTTATTGCGTTAAATAGTCGTATACATAAGAAACTGACATTTCATAAAACTCGAGAGACTGAAAAAAAAAACAGCATTTTAGAGAAATGAATGGTTACTGCAATTTACATAATTTAGGTACTTGATAATTCTGGGTAAAATGTAGTTAACTACAATTCGAAGATAGCAATATAAAAAAAATAACACAACTTTGAGTTCTACTTTATTGAAAACCTTTGAAATTTAAATTGTTAATTGCAAAAGACAACATTTCACAATTAACTTAACTTGCAAATACAATTCATGCATCAATTTAGAAAATAAAGTGTACAAAATTTTCAAGAATACAACTCATACAATAATTTAGAATATAAAGTGTACAAAACCGTCGAAAACAAATACATAAGAAATAAACTTACTTCCCAAAAATAGGAGTGTAAATTTGTGCATCGAAGTATGGTCTTATATACACTTTTGTTATTTGGAATCACGTGATATTTTTTAAAATCCGAATGAGCTGTTGCCAGAGCTAAGAAAATAACCCAATTTTACCACCAATCTGGCTCCGTAGTCAAGGTTCATTTTTTCCATCTCGTAATAATAAATTCAAATATCTCTAGAAAAATTATTGGTTTTAATCAATATAGCATTATTTTTTATGACGTCTTATATTAATATATTATTTTATTATGAAATATATATTATTTTATTATGAAAAATATATTCAAGAGTGATTCAAGATAACATGGTCGTATTTTTAGAATTAAAAATTCGACTGTAATTTTATTTTGTATTTATATCGTACCAGATTTAACAAATGAACGATGATCTGGTTCATAAATATCCTGAGACAATACTTTATTATACTAATTCAATTATATCTACATCATCAATAATTGATATATAATTCTCCAATTTTTATACAAAATCAAAGAAATGGTGTCAGATACAACGTGTGTTTAACTTATATATAAATTTGCAGGCTGTTCCACTCCCCGCCCTGAGAGACTTGTGGTTTATGCACGATAGAGGCTCAGCAAATTTTTCAATTTTGGTCTGTAACCTTTTATATCCCGCACGATGGATTGGACGCAAAGGACTTGTTTCCTGGCCTCCTCACTCACTGGATCTCATCTCACTGGACTTTTTCTTGTGGTGGCACGTGAAATCTTTAGTGTACGAGACACCTGTGGAATCAACTGAAGATCTCGTGGCAAGAATCATTGTTGTTGAGGACAAAATTAATACGGCGCCAGGAATCTTCGAGAGGGTGTGCTAATCACTCCGTTACCTGTATCAACTGCGCAACGACGACACACGTGGGTGTCATTTTAAGCATTTGCTATGAGATTTTCACTAAACAATAAATATGATTGTGAAACTTTTAGTACTATTCATTCCCTTACCTAACACTGTCATGTGGGAATTCATACCATTAAACATCTGTCGCAGGTCTGACACCATAAACACACCATAAAACATCTGTCGCAGGTCTGATCGGTAAAAGAGCTAAAACAATAAAAGCCTTGAGTGAAGTTTACCTTTTCAGAAAGATACAGCATGCTGGTCATTTGTTCGTTGAAAATGGTTGCACGAGATGTCATCAGTCAGTTTGAAATTCCTTAAATCATATTTGGTGATATACATTTTGCAATACCTCAACTGCGGTAGTATAATTCGTACATTTGTAAAAAAGGGTTACATACACAAAAATCTACTAAGTAGAATATACGTAAAACGAATATATTAGATTTTCCCCTTTGAAAAAAAAAAGGATTGTGTACAGTACTTGCAATGCGACTTTCGAAGTATACCCAATAGATAAGACTTATATTAAGTTATTTTTATATTAGATGATGTCATATTACACTAATATATAAGAAAACACAATTTCAAAGTACTATTGAAAATACTATACAAATAACATTTATTTTCTCGTTTCCATTCTTCATTTTTATTTATCTTATAACATTTATCGTTAAAATAGTTAATCAATATCTATTCCAGTTTCGGATTGAAATGCTGCAACCAAATAATCATTGGTTTCTGAGTTTTTAACAATGCATGCAATTCCTGCATCATTGTTTTCAAATCCTCGTTTGGTTTTCTCCTTGGCGTTGTAACACAAATATTTTTGTTTATCACATACTAAATTATTATTAAAATAGTAATGCAACTCTTTTATATGAAATACAATACTTAAAACATATTAATTCATAAACAAATCAAGCACAACAAAAAAACAACCACTTATTCTTTACTTACATGAATACTTACATCATTGTACTATAGATTATAGAACTCCGAATCATCTAAAACAATTTTAATATTTTATAATTAGTTTTATATTTGAAATTAATTTATTAGTTATATTCCAATAAAAAAGTTGATTTTGAATCACACACAATGCTGAAACATAATCCTGAAGAGAGAAATCACCAGCTAGCTCCTTTGTAAATAAAAAGAAAAAGCTGTACACAGTTTATGGCTCTTTTAAGAAATATTGATGGGTGAAAGGTGAACCAGTGAAACACATATGCTGCACAGGTTTCCACTTAGGATATATTCATAAAGTTATTTCGTCGTACTTGATAACCGATGAATTTAAGGTTCACTTAAGAACATTTAAGAACATATAAACTTAAACAATGAAATTATATAAGAATAATACTTTAAAAAAATTAAGCCTTATTTTTCTGCAAGCAATACGATATCTATGTAATTATATTCTATATTAAAATTATATCCAGCCTAAAAAATACAACATCCTCAATTCTCACATATTTATTCCATGTTATAGGACAGGTTTTTGAACATATGATAACATTCTAGGAGCATATTATGTAGGACATTTACTAAGAAAACAGTCAGCTTCTGGATATTAAATATCTTATATCGAGCCATCATTAAAGTGGTATTCAGCAAGGTTTGTATTCCGAAATTTTGTTGAAGTTATTTTCTTATTAACTTTCTTTATTAAATGCGTTATTATTGCTTGAATTAGTAAAATATCCGCCTTGGCATGTAATGAAAAGCGTCGAATGATGAAGGATTTTGTTATTAGAAGGCTTTTTGTTTGATTTATTTTTCAATCACATGATGAAAGCACGGTTTTATAAAGTTATCTATGCATTGTTTTTAAGAATTTTTCATCTTAATTTTCCTGTTAAATACAGTTTTATATGGAAAGGTATATCTTCCTTATCCAGGGAGGATCTACATCACTTATCGCAGGGCATGTTTGCTCCATCAAACCACCCACAGATAATTTAATCGTTGCAACAGCACTTTTCCATGTGAACTTCGATGCATTCATTTTAAGCCTTTTTTTATGTAAATTATGCTGAGAATTGGAGTTTTATATAGGGTGGTATCTCTTGATTATCCAGTGAGAATCTGAGTCACATTTCGCAAGTACAGGTTTACGCCATCAAACCAACCACTGGAAATTACATTAGCACATTTAACATGCATTGTTCAATGCCGAGTGAAATGAAAACTCTGGAGGTGGCAGACCATGTATTGGGTGCCACCTCCAGAGTTATTTGGTCCCTGTTACAATATCAGGAAGACTCCACTCGACTGCTTCTATCTAACTGGTAGCGTCCAACAAGCAAGCTACAGGAAGCATGATGGTGAAAAAACAACTTGACTGAATTAAAATTCCATGAAAATGACATTACAGTTAAAAAAAATGTGTAAGAATTTTGTTATATAACCTTACCAAAAGGCAAAATTTCCAAATGTCTTAGAACAGGAGGAGAAAAAAGGCTTTGTTTTCTAAAACATTTGTCAGTAAACGGTACTTAGAGCAAATAGCTCTCTCTGCTGGAATGTTTATGAGTATTTTCGTATAACATATTTGCGTAGAAAACTTCACAACATTAAACGCACGCGATGTACATTGTTTAATTAATAATAAATAAACAAAAGTTCGAAATAGCGCTCTTTTTGTTTTATTTATTTATTACTTTTTGGTCAGAAAAGAGCTTGGTGTATTCTTTATTTTAGATAAAACATAAAATTATCAATTAATGAAAAATTACTTTTTTAAGTTGAAATGAACTTGCTTTGTTTTTAATGGAATCATAATTAAATGCATGGAAAAAAGTATAATAATGGTTTAGTTGACAAAAGGTTCGGTTTCTGGAAATATCGGTTTCTGATAATATCAAAAACTTGCCGCTATAGTACATAAAATATTTTAGCCTAGTGGCTCTATTACCTCCGCGGTATTGGCATTTATTCCGATTGGTAATGATGTCTTGCCTATGGAGTACGAGCAAAAACCCTAAATGTGCCGGAGTCTGTCGAAGACACCCCTAGCAACATCTACAGCTTTATCTGTAAAAAGAAGCTCCACAGGATCTTCTATGCTTAACTAGAAGAAATAATGACACATTTCTTGGAAAGAAAGGCTGCCAGTGAGCGGAGAGTATTTAATTTCCTTTCTACCACCCAAAGTAAATCAAAATGCGGGGATTTCCCGATCCGCCACCCAGGGACGCTCTCTCTAGGGGTTACAAGCTCAACGGAGAGTAATTCCAATTGTTGCAATTAAAAACAAAGTAGGGCCAGTTACTGATTAGGAGCTGAACACCTTGCAATAAATGTTGGACTGAGGATACTTGGCTTGTGTATGTATCAAAATGTGTGGAAATTGCACCCGTACTACACATGTTGATTGGCGTACTTCCTGTGGGCAGTTATTATATATTAAACTTAATTTTCAGGTAACATTTCAGTGCCTTAGCGGTTATTTATGGTAACAATTATTTCTTGATGTATTTTGACAAATGTAATTTTCGAATTAAATACAATTGAAAAATCTTTTAAAAATTAATAAAATATAGAAATTTAAAATAAAGTTGCCGCAAATTTAAAATTATATCATTATAAAAATCAATTAAAATAAATAATTTTAACGAACATAGTTGTCATTTATAAATGTACATTTAAGAAAATATTAATAAAAAGCAGGTTAGAGTTTAATAAAATTTGGATCAGTCACAGAATTTAGTTTGCCTTTAATTTAAATCTAGTTCATCATTTGATACGATATATAATCTATCTGCCAAAGTCATTAATATATATCTATATATCTATATCTATCTATATATATATATATATACATATAAATATATATATTATAAATATATATATATATATATATATATATATATATATATATATATATATATATATATATATATATATATATATATATATATATATATATATATATATATACATGCAAAAACATGGTTTAACTATTATTTGATGAAATTTGTAAAAATATAATTCATTAAGTTTCACATGCTTTTCGGTTGCAGTTAATTGTTTACTGTTTTCAAATATGTTTTGACATTAGAAATAAATTTATATATGCAATCCATTTATAAGGAATTCGTATCAAGTATCAGAATGCATGATGAAATATATTTAGTAAGTCATTATAATAATACTGTTTCCATTTTTCAAAATGCTTGTGCAAAATTCTAAATAATATTTAACAATCTTATTAATGACAAATTTACTGCATTTTTTAAGGATTATTCTTATGAAATTTTAGTAAATTTACTGCATAAATTTACTAAAATTTCATAAGAATAATCCTTAAAAAAAAATAATTCTTAATTTTTTTAAGGATTATTCTTATGAAATTTTAGTATTAAAATTTATATAGACTGTATAATTTTTAGTTATTATGCCTTTTTTTTCATTCGAATTAGGTGAAGGGATCTTCAGAAAAACAGTGCTCAAATGTAGTTATTTAATTACACTTTGCTTTGCTGTGGTCAAAAACCAGACATGAATATGTTATTTATGTATTATCTGTGTAATATGTAAATATCTGAATAGAGTATCTGGGAACGATCAAATTATTGTTTTTGGATATGAAAGACTGAAA